>JAOTOM010005089.1:0-52500 GCA_034440615.1 Ashinkailepas kermadecensis
ATATTACAGATACGTGGCGAAGCCCTCATTAACCCTTACGAAGTCGCCAACGAAATCGGAAAAGCCCTTTCAGACCGCAGCAAAAGCGGAAACTGCGATCCCGATTTCCTACGGCATCGTGCCCGCAGCGAAAAAAAAACATGGTGGACTTTTCCACCTCAGAACACATGGCATACAATGAACGATTCACCAAGACTGAGTTAACCTCAGCTATTCGCTCTCTGAAGAATGTGTCTGAGGGTCCAGACCTGGTCCACAATCAAATGATTGAACACCTTCCACCATGTGCACAATATGTCTTACTGACTATTTCTAATTATTTGTGGGAGAGCGGCGAATTTCCAGAGGCCTGGCGGGAAGCCATAATTATACCTATCCTGAAACCGGGAAGAAGTCGACTCGATCCACTGCACTACCGCCCCATATCTCTCACTTCGTCGATGTGTAAGCTGATGGAGCGAATGGTGAATGTTCGGCTATGTTGGTATCTGGAGGACAATAATATTTTATCAAATGCACAGTGTGGTTTTAGAAAAAACCGAAGCACATTTGATCACTTGGTCACACTTGACACTGCAATTCGAGCAGCTTTCGCACAGCATCGTCATGTCGGATCCGTGTTTTTTTTATTTATAGAAGCTGCCTTTGACACCACATGGCGGCATGGAATCATTATTAAGCTGCACGAATACGGTTTGCGAGGATGTATGGCTGTCTTCCTGCACAATTTCCTAGCAAATCGTCGGTTTCGGGTCCGTGTTGGTGAGCGACTCTGGCGATGAATCAGGTAAACGGCATTCCCCAAGGCAGTGTGCTTAGTGTCGCCCTGTTCGCCATTATCATCAACGATATCGGATCTGTTCTGTCGCCGTCAATATCCCGCTCACTGTTCGTGGACGATTTTACGATCTTGAATAACCAGCGTTTCATCACCAATATTGCAGCGGCAGTTACAGCTCGCTGTCGCCAGGCTGGAGCGCCGGACGAAGGCGAACGGCTTTCGTTTCTCGACGGCAAAAACGGTCGCCGTGCATTTTTGCCGGCGGTGAAACTGTCAGGATATGAAAATCAGACTATATGGTTCGGGCATTCCAACGGAGCCGACTGTCAAATTCCTCAGCGTCTTTCTAGACAACCGACTTACGTACAGGCATCACTTTAGGATGCTTAGATATAGGTGTTTTAAGTCTATGAATGTTCTGAAAGTGGTTGCGTGTACGTCGTATGGGGCCGATAGACCAACCCTGCTGCAGCTATATCGCTCCCTGATTCGGTCAAAATTAGACTACGCATGTTTCGTCTACGACGGCGCAGCTCTGACCACCAAACGAACATTAGACACGGTACACCACTCAGCACTCCGTATCTGCACCGGCGCATTTCGCACCACAACGATTTCTAGTCTATTGGTAGAGTCCAACGAGCCAGCGCTTTCTGTGCGTCGGGAACTGCTCGGTATGCGTTATGCCTGCAAGCTGCGACAGTTCCCTAATCACCCAACGTACCGTTCGGTGTTTTCTCGAAGCGTTCTGCGGATGCGAGCTCTCTTCGGAAGACGACGGCCTGTGAGCTGTGTTCCCTTCTGTGTCAGAATTCGCACACTATTCGAGGATAGCGGAATAAGATTACGGGGAGTGATGCGCGTCGGAACGATGAAAATCCCTCCCTGGACACTGGCATCTCCAGATATTGACATTTCGCTGTTATATCTCAAAAAGTGCGAAGTCGTTCCCTAAGAATTCAGACTAAGGTCACTAGAGTTGATGGCATCTTACAGCCATTTTACAGACACCTACACAGATGGATCCAAGACCGAATCTGGTGTTGGGAGTGCGTTCGTAATGGGCACAGTGGTCAGGACGTTTTCGCTTCCGCCACATTCATCGGGCTATACATCTGAATTGGTTGCCTTAGACAAAGCACTGAGTTTTATGGAGGCATGTGAGGACACTCGGCATATAATTTACACCGATTCTCTTAGCAGTCTTATAACTATAAATGCGTTTTATCCGTCGAACCCACTCGCACAAGATATTTTACGCAGGCTTACATTGCTGACCTGCGCTGGAAAATCGGTTATTCTGTGTTGGATTCCGAGCCACGTGGGAATCCGTGGGAACGAGGCCGCGGATACTGCGGCGAAACGAGGTGCACGTTCCCCGTGCACTCGTTCCCTGCCTCTCCCTGCGAGAGACTTTTACTCGGATGTGAAGGGATTTATTCTTAGTAAGTGCCGCAGGCAAGCTGGGACTCCTTAACAAACAACAAGTTGAAAACTGTAAAGCCCTGTATTGGTGACTGGGCATCATCATCACAGCGAAACAGACGTCACGAGGTTTCTCTGTGTCGCCTGCGCGTGGGACATACCTATGCGACACACCGATATCTTCTGGTTGGTGGTGAGACGCCGCTGTAATGTCTGTGCGACACATTTTAGTTTCACGTCCCCGGGTTGCCCACGAACGGAGACGTCACTTTGGACGTTCCTCTGTCTCGCTCGGGGAAGTATTAGGGGACGAGTCTGACATTGTTCACTCGGGGAAACTTTTCAAATTCCTCTTGGATATTAGATTTTCCGTGATTTACACCGGCCATTAACATACTGATGCAGACGCGGCTAGTACCAGTTTTATTATGAACAGACTCGACATCATCTTATAACTCGTTATCCGAAGTGGCGCTCACACGCTCAGAGGTGAAAAAAAAACGGCTACTCGGCCACGAGCGTGGGTGACAGATATTTGAAAAATATCTCCGGTTATGGTGACAACTTACGGTACCGTATTATCATTGAGTATGGATTGTATTTATCATCAGGCCGTTTTGCCTCTTAACATACCCAGTCAATTTGTATTTCCTAACCATCCAGACATATACGTACTCATCTTGTTTCAGTAAATGTATCAGAAGCGCACCGAAACAATTTAGTAGCTATGATCGAGGGGACAGAGGGGGGGGGGGGGGCTGAAAAAAACTCTACCACTCGTGGTAAAGTCCATAGGTTTTAACATTGCCGTGGTAAGCCTGTCACCTACGAACTGTCCCGTCCCCGTCCAGAGATTGAGCCCGACGCAACAGTTCCGTTTTCCGGCGCAGTTTGTGGCGTGTGGCACGGCTCACATCACAGGTAACGAGATATGGCTGACATCACGTGAAAGTCGAAAATGTTGGCTATCCGTCGGGCACAATTTCGTTGCGGTCGGGTCAACGTGTTGCGCGTGCGCGTCACGGGGGTCCTGAGAGAACGAGTGTCCGGTGAATGTCCGGTCGCTCATTGGAATAGCATGTAAAACTGATATTTTGCGTTCGGAAAATCACCAATTTTAGCGCTCCCCATCGACCCGATTCAGACCGCCATATCTCGACAACCAATGGATCGATCGACACCAAACCAACACCTCAGTGTTGCCACGACAATTGTCAACATCGCCGTGGCAACCGTTTCCGAGTCACACACCACGCGCACGCGGGAGTGGTGTGGAAAGCGGAAGCGACGTTTTTGAGCGTTTTTCACGATTGGGTCTAGTTCTCGGAAACGGCTAAACTTGGCGACTTGCCGTTACTTTCACCTCATGATCCGATGTACCGGCTACAATGCTCCAGTTGACGATCAGTGGCTGCGGTGTGTGCGGGCACAGTCATCGTGACACGGGCTGCACGTGTTTCAGTCCGTGAAAAAGGCTCCGCTTTCCACTTTCTCCACACCACTGTCGAATGACATTTTGCGGAGGAATTTGCATGCGCGGATAGCCCCACTCTTTGTGATGCTTACAGTTCCTTCGGATTTTACCTATCACAAATACTTTTGTAGCAATCGTCGATGCCCTCAACCGTTACCAGACGTCACTTTCGGCAATCTTGGCAGACGGGGACGGGACAGTGTCCTGTCACCGCCCAGAGATTGAATCCGACGCAACAGTTCCGTTTACCGGCGCAGTTTGTTTCAAAGCTGGTTTTATCTACCTAATATGGTGTTAGTGCCCAAGGTGTGAGTGCTAATATGACACCACCATCACGAGAAAAGGTGCGTTGTGGCTATCCTGGTTGCAAATTTAATGGTCAGTGAAGATCGTTGAATAGGCATATGAAGGCAAAGCATGCCGGTTTACCTATCCGGCTGAAAAACACTGCCTTTGGAGAAGGAGGCCGGTGGCAATCATGGCACATTGCTGCAGGAAGTGCAGGTAAGACTGAATGTATTTCTACTAACCAACATCATGTCTGCAAAATATGGCAACCTTGAGGGTCTTTTGTTCATGTGCAAGCAAAAATACTATGAAACATTGTGCAATTACCCAGCCATCTAAAGCTGTTTGGTGCAGTATTATACGCACAATATTTCTCAGTCTAACATATCATTTCAGACATTTTGCCACACTCAGACTTGTGGAATCCTTATCATGAAACAAATGTCTCTGTCTCTGTCTCTCTGTCTCTCTCTGTCTCTCTGTCTCTCTGTCTCTCTGTCTCTCTGTCTCTCTGTCTCTCTGTCTCTCTGTCTCTCTGTCTCTCTGTCTCTCTGTCTCTCTGTCTCTCTGTCTCTCTGTCTCTCTCTCTCTCTGTCTCTCTGTCTCTCTCTCTCTCTCTGTCTCTCTGTCTCTCTCTCTCTCTGTCTCTCTGTCTCTCTGTCTCTCTGTCTCTCTCTCTCTCTCTCTCTCTCTCTCTCTCTCTCTCTCTCTCTCTCTCTCTCTCTCTCTCTCTCTCTCTCTCTCTCTCTCTCTCTCTCTCTCTCTCTCTCTCTCTCTCTCTCTCTCTCTCTCTCTCTCTCTCTCTCTCTCTCTCTCTCTCTCTCTCTCTCTCTCTCTCTCTCTCTCTCTCTCTCTCTCTCTCTCTCTCTCTCTCTCTCTCTCTCTCTCTCTCTCTCTCTCTCTCTCTCTCTCTCTCTCTCTCTCTCTCTCTTCTCTCTCTCTCTCTCTCTCTCTCTCTCTCTTTCTCTCTCTTCTCTCTCTTTCTCTCTCTCTCTTTCTCTCTCTCCACATGCCAAGACTGTATACATTATTAATGCTGCAACCCAAGAATCCAGTGGTTCAAGTCATATTGAGCAGAGCGCTTATTAATTGGCAAGCTTATTAGGTTAGGCTCGGTTAGGTTAAGCTAGGTTAGATTAGATTATATAGATTATGTTAGGTTAGGTTAGGTTAGGTTAGGTTAGGTTAGGTTGGGTTAGGTTAGGTTAGGTTGGCATAGGTTACGTTGAACCTACCCTATCACTTTCACCCTTAACCATTAGTCATTAGAAATCTCCACTGGTGCTCACTGCTTCACCTGCAGCTACAGCAATTATTTGCATCAACATTCATTAAAAAAATACCACCATTAGTAACAAGAAAAACAAATGAATAGTTTCGATCAAACTTACATACATATTATCACACCGCTTTCAATTGTTTGTTTAAAATTACCGGTCAATGACATTACGAGAGTTCAATATTTAACGTGAAGTTAGACAGCACATGTATCAGAACTGTGCACATGTTGAATGCTGTAACCCAGAATTACAATGATGTTGCATCCAAATTGAGCAAAGCAGTTATTTATCAACATGCTTGTTTGAACTGTATGTCAACTTAAATTAGCTGAAATGAAACCTTGAGGTCAGACGTGCGCCTTCCCATAAAATCGGAGGTGGGCTTGAGTTTCGGCATCATTTCTATCCCTAATCTTTAGGTCTTTGGGTGCACGCTAGAACAAAGTGAGTTTGAAGCTGCCTGAGCCCTCAATCCCCTTAGAGACGCTCCAGTCCTACTTGATATAGAAACCATGTAACTGGCATCCACAGGAAATGTATTTATTAGCCAGCTTACCTGATGTGATATTTTAGTAATTACGAACTCATGCAGATACCAATGGAACCTGGGTGTAGGTCATAAACATTTGTACAAAAATATACAGATTTCAATGGCAAATGGCACACAGCTTGGAAAAATTACCCACTGCTTCTCCGAATATTGTTGGAAGTCCTACACTACCTTATTTTCCTATCATCTGTCTAATTTGTGTATTTCCTTAGTCTTCCACTCCCAGCTTTTCAAACATAACTTTACCCTTTGACATGCAAGCTGAAAACATGCTTTAGGGGTCTCCCCTCTGTCGTACAATTTCTCCAAATTCCCCAAATCATAAATTGACAATTTCAATCCAGAAATAGCCTCCCATACGGCTGTAGAAATGATTGCTTGCATTGGTCATGCCAGCCAAATTTGAATATTTTTGGTGAATCACTCTTGCAGTCTGGGAATGTTGATAGGAAACCAAAACTTAGCATGCGCCACATGTGAAGATACCTTCCAGCTATTTGCATCCAAATATAATTATTTCAAGCTGATAAATTAGCACAGTTCTGTGAAATATCACTTTTAGTCAGAGACCATGGCCGCGTTTAGACGCCGTCAGTGCGCATCTTCGCATCAAGTCACGACCGGATGGAATGACGAGGCTCCACCAATAGAAATGGCCGTTACAGTTACTGGCTGTCTGTGATTGGTTTGTATTTTGCCCATCATTATCAAATTACCAGTTCCTTCATCTCGGTCCCGGTCGGCGACCGGGACCGAGATTCTGGCACGAAAGCTACCAAAAATCTGGCAGCATAGGCGGATGTGGTAATAAGTGTAGGTAATTTGGGTTAAAAGAATTATTTTGAACAGCTTAATGGGACAATAATTTCAAATTTTTAGTTATCTGATATATTTCAATCTGCAAAATTGCATCTATGCCAATTTATACGTATATTTCGATGCACTCCGTACACCTTTCTAAATGATACTAGATATTCTAAATGATGCCTCATCTCGATTCGGTACCGTACCGAACTGATAATTCCA
Source organism: Ashinkailepas kermadecensis (assembly GCA_034440615.1). NCBI lineage: Eukaryota > Metazoa > Arthropoda > Thecostraca > Neolepadidae > Ashinkailepas > Ashinkailepas kermadecensis. The sequence goes on from JAOTOM010005089.1 coordinate 6,825, forward strand.
TCGTAAACAGCGTAAATGACGCGCGGGCGCGCCAGCCTGACCCCGGTGATGTAGTTGTCATAGCGATGGCGACGCGTAGTCTTCGCTCCAAAGGCGATTCAATCAGCGTTATGTGCAAATGAGGATAAAGTAATGGCTGGGTCATGCACAATGGTTGGGCGCAAATTTGGAGTACTGATTCGATGGCCAGGGTGAAGTTCGAGCATTTGAAGACTGATTGGAAACGATCTAAGTACATGTTGCCGTGTAAAAAAGAGGCGTGATGAATGCACGATTTTTACACTGGATCAAATGTCCATGTATCTGGGATCAAATCTCCCGAGGTTCAAATTGAGATTCAATTTCACGCTGTACTATCATATAGTGTCAAGTTATGGCACCGATATGAGAAAATGACGTTAACACTTGCAATAGTCGACATAGTTCAGTCTAAACCATCTTTAGTGTTAAACGAAACAAAGTTTATCGTCATGAAACCGCAATATTATCGTTAAGATATACATGTGTCTGAGCACAGAATGTGTCAATGGCTAGTTTTCCACATACCAAGTGCAAAGGGCTACCCGTGGCTGCGAAATGGCAGAACAGGCTTCAAATTAGTTCACCAATTGCTATGAATAGTCACCATTGGGGGATGAGAGGAGCCATTGTACTTCATCTTTCTGCGCCAGCCCACGCGACTGTAGGAATAGTTTAAAAACTGGGGAAACATGCATCATTTTCGAATTATCTCCTACATGCAACACCAAAAACATTCAGAGTTCCTGCTGTGGGTTCAGTCAGCAGTATGACAAAAAAAGGGCTTTCCTATAGGCCGGTAACAATCCTATCCATACAAGTCCTTGCACGGTGAGTATTGAAAGTGGTGATCAAATATTTAATTGGATATTATGGTCATTTCATAGGGCTAAAGTTGTACCCGAAATTAATCCAGCAACATATGTTGACCAACATTGTTGCAGATCGATACCTTAAGAGGCTAGCCTATTTTAGTTTGCTGGTGACCATAAACCCAATGAGCAACCTCTGTCCAGCACATCAGCTACAACTTACAAGGCCGTGCGTGATGTGATAGCATAACGAAGATGAAAATCAACCATTCATATCGCATGCATGACAGTTGGCGTCTCATCATAAAGAAGTGATCACCCAGTCAACGTGACAGATGGCGTTTCATCACAAAGAAGTAGTCGCCCAGTCAACGTGACAGTTAGTATCTCATCATAAAGAAGTAGTCGCCCAGTCAACGTGCCATTGGGTGAGGATGTCTTTCGATGACATTAATGCATGTATTACCTAGATGTTATTACCTAGATGTAGCTCGAATCAAAGATGTGCATGGATGGTTATTATTTCTTGGCAAATAATCTTTTAGGCGTGGTTTGTCATTCATCACATACTGGCAAACACTAATTCAACGTTATGTATCCTACATGTTGCTTGCACTTAGAGCTATCTTTCATGAACAAGAGCAGGGCAGATGTGCACGTGTGGCACAGGATATATGGATCGTGGGCTCTTCCACTAGTTCTATGTTGTAGGGGAAAAAAAAGAAGTGCGCACAGCGTGCCGAGAGCGTAGGCATGAGCGACTCTCCTACAGCCTTTTGGAGCCGGCGGCCAAACGTAGATTTTCTTCATCATCGATGGATTTATAGCCTTCCAACCACGTCAAAGTATTCTGCACGTGCTTCGCGGCGAGATCAAAGTATTCATTATTAATCTTCCCAGCTTCAGCCGAAAGTGGTCCTCACTGGAGGATTACACGAAAGACTAATTGGTAGGCGTTTTGCAAAGTAATAAATTCAAGGGAATACCGGGGAGACCCGTGACAGGGCTAACATTCGTGGAAAATGGGGCTATCACTTGCTGGCTGCATATGTCATTCAGGAACAAAGAGCGGAAGGTCCATTGCTTGGCCATTGGTACAGGATATAATTTCGGGACGTATTTTAGAAGACTGCATAAAGGTGGCTGGCCTGCTGTACATATTGACATTGAATGTCCTGTTTGGCTGTTCCAGTCAATATCTTGTGGTGCCGTTGTCACATCTTCTGTGATGGCGATGCACAACTTACAGCTAAAGATTGCGTATGCCAGAAGGACTATGTCGTAGTTAAAATCATCGATCAAGTTGATTCAGGTCAATGTCCTTCAAGATGACCAATGTTTGTTTCACCTCACATCACCTTGTATACTTAAATGGTTCATGTGAAGTTAGCCCAGTTGTTTCCTATCATAAAGTACGAAACATCACTTATGTAGGATTATTGTATACAATAAGCTGGGAAAATCCGCGATGTTGATGCAATGACCAGAAATGCACTCAGTTATCTCGTTATGCTTACGTGGTTTGAAATGATCTGGGGTAAACAGTTTGTATGAAGTTGCTGTAATGATGCACGATCGATGATGTAACAACTAGGGAAATTTCAAGGAGATATTTTGACGATATTCTTGAAATACTTGAACATGTTCTTGATATCCATTTAAAACTTTCCAGCGATTTGCGTGCATCCCTGCACTGGCGAAGCTTAAAGATGGGATGCAACCTATCTAAGCGATAAGTTCATTTATTTCAAAGTAACAACCAATTATACGATTAGCTAGATGCGACCTGCAGATCGTAAATGTTAGTGTATTAGGTACTCAAATAATTGTGTGCCAACAACCCAACGATTTAACAATCCAATAATGGAGCATTATATAAGCATTGTCACGAGCTTCTTGTGACCTGTAGCCAGCTACATAATACTCAATACCCAATACTCATGTAGCCATTCGCACCGGCAGAATGTCTCAGATGGCGGCGAAAATGCAGATGCAGGAAAGGCAATGTACAGCGCTCTCAAGTTGAAAGGCATTTCGGGCCATTTTCACGACCTCATCTCCTAAGCATTGTATGAGGTGTAAATATCGGATGTCTGAAAAAAGAACATTGTACAAAGTGCAGTGAAAGCTGATAACTTATATTTTAGCTATTCATGTCTGGTGACATGGACTACTTTTCACGATATGCGTTCCGAGAAGTCCAAAACAAAGAAGAGTTGCGTGAGATTATCGCTCACACTGACCACTGGAGGTATAACCTTTAGTGAGGTCCATAGATGAACTTTATAAGGGAACTCAAGTAACGTTATTATCGCTCACACTGACCACTGGAGGTATAACCTTTAGTGAGGTCCATAGATGAGCTTTGTAAGGGAACTCAAGTAATATGATTATCGCTCACACTGACCACTGGAGGTATAACCTTTAGTGAGGTCCATAGATGAACTGTATAAGGGAACTCAAGCAATATGATTATCGCTCACACTGGCCACTGGAGGTATAACCTTTGGGAAGGTCCATAGATGAACTTTATAAGGGAACTCAAGTAATATGATTATCGCTCACACTGAACACTGGAGGTATAACCTTTAGTGAGGTCCATAGATGAACTGTATAAGGGAACTCAAGTAACGTTATTATCGCTCACACTGACCACTGGAGGTATAACCTTTAGTGAGGTTCATAGATGAACTTTATGAGGGAACTCATGTAACGTGATTATCGTTCACATTGAACAACCCTTAGGAACAACCTTTGGATACATAGATGAACTTCATCAGGAAACTCAAGTCACGTGAGATTATCACTCACACTGGCCACTGGAGAAACAACCTTTGGTGAGGTTCATAGCTGAACTTCATTTGGTAACTCATGCCGGGTGGGATCATTTTTCACTGAGGAGTGATATTTGCGAAGTATACTGACTGTATTCAAGGTGTGTCTTGAACCAAATTTTCCGCGGAGCACATAACTTCATTTGTAGACTTGAAAATGGAGCACACAGAGATGCATCCGGTGTGGGACAGGAAGGGAGAGGGAGGAGTGTAGCATGACAGTAGACCAGCTCAGAAAACTCGTCCTGCTCCTCCTGACGACATTCTGGAATCGCCGATGGTTGTCTTGTCCGCTCCTGCCATGCAGCTACCGCTACTGCTTGCAGACTAGCGACGACAACCACCCCGACTATGACGACGTGAGTCTCCGCTTATATACGGCCGGCCGGCACTAAGCACATCGTCCCCATCAAATCATAGTAAATTAAGGCTCCCAAGTGAAATTGTATGTACACACCGCTTAACCTGCCAGCTGCCTGGCGTACTATCCCATCGCATTGGTGCTCGGCTGGATTGGATGCTATTTTATACTTTTGTGCTATCACTGAACAGCTGTTCACGCACTCACCAGGTCTAACACCGCAGTGACGGACAGATGTCAGACGTATGGCATCTGCTCTGCAAATACCGTAGTGACGGGCAGATGTCACACGTGTGGTATCTGTTCTGCAAATATCGTAGTGACGGCCAGATGTCAGGCTCATGGTATCTGTTCTGCAAATATCGTAGTGACGGGCAGATGTCACACGTGTGGTATCTGCTCTGCAAATACCGCCCTTCTTCGATACTGTTCCTATGATGTTTCTATAAGGCGAATTGACACTACATGGATGCATTGTCAAACGTTGGGCCTCGACTGATTTCAAGATAGGATTAGTTAGAATGTACAGCATACCTATGGACTGTGGTGAATGCGCAGATTTGTTGCAATCTACAGTATACCTAAGAACTGTGCTGAATGTACTGCTTAGATGTGCTATACAGTATACATATAAACTAGGCTGAATGTGCAGCTTAGTTGTAATATACAGTATGCACTGATAAAAATGTGAGAAGCGTATATATACTCTGAAAATAGCACAGTCCTCATTTTCCCTATTCAAATCAGACCACACAAAACGAGCACTCTGTTCGCGATATGCCGAGAACACCATTCTCAGAAGAGAATGTCAGTGCGTTGAGGCTTTCAAATGTATTCATGTGAAACCACTTTCAAGACTCAGGAAGGAGAATATTGCTTGGTCTCAAGTGAAACCAGTCAAACTGAGAATAGCAATTGGTTTCAATTTATACAGCTATGCTCAATTGAGACCAGTCCCAAGTGTCACTCTGACTCTTCGTGGGTCGCAAATGTACTCATGTAAAACCACTTCAAGGTCCCAACAAGCAGATTTTGTTCTCGCTGAAGCCAGTTCACCTGAGAATAGCTATGGGTTTCAACATTCGAAGCTATTACTCAAATAAGACTAGTTTCAGTTTTCATTTGAGCAATACATGCCTCATTTCGGAGTGGTTATTGGCATGAATGTCCCTTGCTGTTCTCGTATGAAACTTATTTTGGGTTTAAATACATGTTTTATTTTGGTATCGCAGCTAAAACAGGACATACGAAAAGTTGTATTTTCCTAGTGTCGCATGACATATGTATGATGTACATGAGCTCCAGACGGCCGAACACTCATCGCCAGCGTCATCTGTCACACATGCCGCTCATCGCTGCCTTAGAGGATAATGTCCTGGCGATGGCCAGCGAAGTCACTGAAGAGGAGCTGTGAGCACCACAACATTCTGTTTATTTGCCAAATGTTTTCTAAAAATGTACCATAGAAACAGGCATGCCTTTGCATCAAATATCATCGTCGATTGCATCTTCGCTACGTCACTCGCAGACAACACTCGTGGACTTGGACATATGGCTGGGCATACAGGCATATGCAGGCATATGTTCACCTGCCCGGGCATAGAGGAGACACCGGGAGTCCCAAGGATTTACGCCGAAAGCAAGCTCAGGTTCTGCTTCTGTTCTGTTCTGTTCTGAACGCAATTTCTTTGCCCGTTGTTTTCCACGCCGCGCTCTGGGTCTCCTTTATCCACAGACAGATATTGTTGGAACAGTTCATGGGGTATGGAGGAGAAACCTGCCACGGATTTGGTCTCTGCCACCGCCCAACCGTCTTCAACCATGACGAGAATGTCGGAGAGTGCCAATCGGCAGCTGGAGACAGTTTATCAGGATACTCAGTGTCTCCTCTGAAACAAACAGCCAATGCTGTTTCTTTTTTTTTCTTCCATATTTAGCAGAGGCAAAGTGCCATCCGCTGGAGATATGCTACGTTAAAGAAAGAGTTACGTTAATCCGGCTTATGTGGCATCCGGTTATATCAAATATGAAAGAGAGGAAAGATGAGACGCCGGCAAGCAAGGAACGTGGCGTAAGGGCCGATACATACATCCACAGGTGAAACATACACATACATACATACATACACGACACTTAGAAGGACACTTGGAGGGTGGGCAGCATCGTAACCTGCGGAGAGCCTCCACTGCCCACCTGCGACCTGAAAGGCGAAGCGGAGGCCCGACGCCCAGGGCGAGTCGTGGGCGTCGGGCCCGACCTTGTATGTGTAGGTGTATGTTTGAGTTAACACGCGCACTGGAGGGGGGGGGCGAAATCCGCCCACCCCTCCGGTTTTTCGCAAATAATTGCAGATTTTACCGGTCGATATACGCAATTTTCGGTGTACCTGCTTAGAAATGAACGGCGCGTTGTTTAAAGCAAGAAAAATGGAAATGGGCCGAAAATTTTTCAAGTTAGGGGCCGCTAAATTCAAAAAATGTTATAGCGCCAGACTAAAAAAATCGGCGCTGATGCGCTTCCAGTATACGGACAAAAGGGAAGTGTTCTAGGCAACACTAGCGACTTGTTTGATGCATATTGATATGCTGTATAGTTTCAAGGTCATGTTAGGTCACCAAGGTCAAGTCAGGTCAAGTTCATGACAGGTTAATGGAACCAAACTTGAAAAACTGGAATGTTGCCATAAATGCACTACTGGTTGTCATTTGTACTGTTTGTCATTGCGTTTCCATACTTTATTCATGTACTTTACTCCCTTCTTCACGAAGCCGATTGCTCCGAGGTGCCCGACGGAGCAGTCGGGCGGGCGGCCGGTTCCGGTAACTGGAACAGGTAACTGACCTGATAAAGTGGTGCTATATAGGTGACCTGAGGTCAAATGTAGGGTCTAGCATCTGCATTGCATCATTAGTAATGTCCAAAACATCATTGATGCCCATTTTTGAGCATTTAAACAGAATCACAGCGATCCATAACGATGACAAGCCAAGCCACGCAAAACCGGAAAATGTTGCCAATCTGACCTCATTTGACCTTGAAGATATTGACCTAAGGTCACGAAAATTGCACACAATAGAGTTCACTACCGTGCCCATCCACCCTGCGAATTTCGTTCCTCCAGCTTTACTAGGAGCCGAGATCTTAGGGGGGGGGGCGGAATCCCCCCCCCTCCAGTGCGCGTAATTTATATGGAGAACCGTCCGTTATGGCCAAATTGGATCGGCATCTGCCTACCTAGTGTGAAATAACCTATATGTATGTGTTTTGCGACGACGGAGATGATAGTGTTTGACTTCAGATTACTTCCTCAAGTTTGGTGCTGTGCAAGAATGTAAATAGTAGCTCAATGAGCTCCGGGTGTTTGTCACCGAGAAGGCTTGGCAGTAAAAGTGGAATCCGATGTTGAGCAATGTAGGAAGGAAGGGGGCGACGTTGTAATTGGTAGGCAGGGCAAATAAGTAAGAAATGTTCGACAGAGTTATGTACATCACACATTTGGCAAGGCGGAGCGCGGCGAAGTTGGCGTAGGCGGAAATCATGTGTGAGTTTTGTGTGCCCAAGTCGGGGCCGGGCAAGGAGGATTTCATGTGTGCGTTTGTGTTGTCGGGAAGAGGGCCATTTGGCGAGAAGGGGTTTAATGTGGTGTAAATGTGTAGTGTTGTGGTTCCAGCATGCCTGGATATATGTGATACATAATTGGTTGGTGAGGGACAAAAGGTCACCGGGGGGACCTGGGAGGTTGGGGGCGGGTGGGAGGTCAATAGCTCGACGAGCGAGCTCATCCGCCCGCTCGTTGCCCGGAATTCCCATGTGGCCAGGAATCCAGAGCAGCGTGAGTTGGAGGTGAGCATGATGGGTGTGATAGAGTTACGGATAGCGTGGAGTGTGGGGTGTGTAGTGTTGTGTATGGCTGCGAGAGCGTCGATGGATGAACGTGAGTCAGTGCAGATGATGGTTGGTGTGGTGATGTGGTGTTTAATAATGTGGTGTAGACAGGCGAAGATTGCGACTAAATCTGAAGTGTAAACCGAGTGGTGTGGTGTAAATTTTATTCGGCCAAAGTTGGGTCCACCGCACCAGGCAGCTCCCGTACCTGTGGTACGGGAGCCATCCGTGTAGAAGTATGTGTAATGGGGGTTGGCTGCTTGATATTCGAAAAATGTTAGTTGAGTTTTGAGGGGGGAAAGTAATTTTTTTGTTGGTGGAAGAGATATTCGAGATTGGGGTGATACATGTGCCAAAACGGGAGTAGGGGAGGCAATTTGCCGGGGATTACCTTGGGGAATTTCAGTGCGAAAGCAAAGACATGGTTCAAATGTATGGTAATATTGTGTTTGTTCCTATTATATGAACGTCGAACGGGAGGTTTAGAGAGTTCGAGACTGGCGGGGTGGTTGTGCTGTGTTGTGGTCCGAAAGTGGTATCTGACTAGTTGGAGTGTTCTGCGGTTTTGTGAGCTGGGGAGGTAGGCCTCAGCCCGGAGACTAGTGATGGGCGTGGTGCGGTGTGCTCCGGTGATGAGGCGAAGTGCGTGATTCTGTATGCGTTCAAGTGTTGCGATGTGTGTAGGAGATATATGATCGAAGATAAACGCATTGTATTCCAGGATTGAGTGAATCAGAGCAATATATATTGTGTTGAGGGTAGCCCTGTCTGCACCCCAGTCGCGACCGGAGAAGCAGCGCAGGAGATTTAGGTGTTTTGCGCAACGTCGTTTTAGATAAGCAATATGAGGGCCAAAACAAAGACTTTTGTCTAGTACGATGCCAAGATAGGTGAAGGTGGTTTGGTGAGGGATAATTTGGTCGCGATAACGGAGCGGTGTAAGAGGTGGGATGTACGAGTGGAGCCAGGAGAAAAGCATTGTGACGGATTAGGCGGGGGAGATTTGCAGTCCCCAGAGGGAGCGCCAGGAATCAATTTGATTTATGGCGCGCTGCATGAAATAATTTGCTTAGTCTGCCGATGGGTGCGTGCACCATATGCCAAATCATCGGCGTAAATGGAGTATTTTAGGCAGGGGGCTATGTTGTGGAGGTCAGCGAGAGCATCATTGATCATGATAAGAAAGAGGGTGGGGATATCACGCTGCCTTGTGGGACGCCTTGATCAAGTTTTTGGGCCGACAATGGATGTTGCCGCAGCGGACGGTGAATGTTCTATTAGGGAGAAAGTTGGTGATAAATTTCGGCATCCTGCCTCTGATGCCAATACAATGTAATTTTATTCCGAGGGCCGAACTGTGTACTTCACTGAATGCGGATTTTAAGTCGAGAAAAAGTGCGACGGTTTCATGTTTTTTTTTGTCTCATGAAACCGCGCTGTATCGAGTCAACTATTTGGATGAGGTTGCCGGCGGTACTGTTTCTGGGCCGAAAGCCGCTTTGAAAGGGGAAGAGAATTTCGTTGGTTTCGAGGTGGACTCTGATTTGTCCATTGGTCATGCGCTCGAAGATTTTAAAGGCACAACTAGTGAGAGAGATAGGTCGATAGCTTGAGGGAAGGTCGCGAGGTTTGCGAGGTTCGGCGATAGGAATGATAGTGCTAGTAGACCAGGAAGGGGGAAGGTGCCGTCAGTCCATAGTTGGTTTAGTGCCGAAAGGAGGTTGTCTTTTCCTGAGTCGGATATATTTTGCAGGAAGGGATATGCCAGTTGGTCTGGACCAGCCGCAGCGTTGGTTACTTTGGAGAGGGATACATTTAGTTCATAGGGAGTAAAGGGGGCATTATATGGTTCAGTGTTGACCGATGTAAAGTTGCAGGTGGCGGGAGTGGTTTGTAGGAAGTCGATGGTGTGTTGCGAGTATTGTGTATTTGAGGAGATGTTAGCATAATAGGTGGCAAAGTGTTCCGCGACGTCTGAGGGTTCTGTGATGCTGCGTTGATTAATTCTCAGTTGTGGGAATCCGCGGTGTGGGATCTGCCATTTGCGAAAGAGCGAATTTGAGTTCAAATTTGGCCGATGGGGGTAAAACGGTTGAATGAGTTTGAGTAGAGTTGCCAGCTGCGTTTTTTGGCCGTAAGGATAATCTGCTGACAACGTTTTTTAGCCTCGCGGGCTTCTAACATGTTTTGTGGGGTAAAATTTTCACTCAGCCCGCCGCTGCGGAGCGATGGCGCGTTGACACTCGTCGTTCCACCACGACACGTGGTGACGGCCAGGGTAGCGACGAGTGTGGGGGACATGATTTTCTGCCGCGAGTAATGTGATGTGAAGAAAAGCTGAAATTGGGGGGTGTGAATGAGAAGGAAGACGGTGTCAATTTCCTGGGAGAAAGATGGCCATTTCACCTTGCGAACATTCCAGCGGGGTACAAATAAGTAATCTCTAGCCTGGGCTGAGCGTTCAATCAGGATATGAATGGGAAAGTGATCGCTAAAGAGGGGGTCGGGTTGCACGTGCCAAGAAAAGAGGGGTGAGATGGAGGTTGAGGCCAAAGAGAGGTCAATGGCAGATGAACGGTACGGGGCGATATCGGTGTTGTGTGTAGGTGTTTGGTCATTTAAAAAGACCATGTTGTGGGTGTTGAGAAGTGTTTCGATGTGGTGTCCGCGAGGTGACGTGGTGTGACAGCCCCATGCCTGGTGGTGGGCATTAAGGTCACCCGGCACCAGACAGGAGCGAGGAAGAAGACCGAAGAGGTCGGTCATAGAAGTTAAGGATAGTGTAAGAGAAGGGGTGAGATAAAGATAGAGTAAAGTGAGCTCTAGTTGTGCAATTTGAACAGAAACAGCAATGACATTTAGATTATTATCAACGTTGATCTGACGACGGAGGAGGGTGTCTGGGATAAATAAGGTAACCCCGCCGCCGCGGGATGTAGAATTTATGTTGTTGTTATAGAGGGAATAACCAAAGGTATTAAAATTATATGGGTCATTGTCGCGCCATCGGGTCTTCTGAACGGCGGCAATGAATAGTTTATTTTTTATGATATATTGTTGAATTCTGCCCAATGGGATATGAGTGACCTCGTATTCCATTGAAACAAGAATTCAGTGGTGGGTGTCTGCATTAGTGTTGTTGGTGCTCACGCCCTCGCGGGCGTGTGTGTGGTGGGAAGGGGTGTAGAATGGGGGTATTGTCGGATCATCGCGGTTCGTTTGAACATTGCAAGAGCATACACATACGATTATACAGTGCTTTGGGCCTTTTATTTGTATTAAGTGTTTGTTGGTTTTGTTTTTGTTTTGGCCTTTTAGTTCGTTTTTTCTTAGTTCTTTTGTTTTTGTTTTGGCCTTTTAGTTGTTTTTTTTCTTGGTTCTTTTGTTTTTGTTTTTGTTTTTGTTTTGTTTTTGTTTTTTGTTTTGTTTTGTTTGTGTTTTTGTTTTTCTTTATTGTATCTTTCACACATCATGGGAAGAGTAGGGAGAGTCTAGGTGAGGGGAGTTGTTATGATGTTGTTCAGTGTCGAGAGGTTGTGGCGCGAGTGTGTGGTTTCTTGTTGGTAGAGGTGGTGTTTGTTTTGTTGTTTGTTCGTTTGGTAGGTGCATGGGTAGTTGTTACAGTGATGTAGTCTGAGCTGTTGTCGTCGTCTGAGTCTGTGAATGTTTCTAATTCGAAGCGTAGGTTTTTTCGTACTGCGTAAGGTGTTAGTGGTGGTTGTGATGGGCCTGGTTCTGGTGATGGGTTGCGTGTTGCACGCTGTGGTACTGGGGGTGGTGGCTATGTTGGGTGGTTGGGTGAGTCGTGTCGGGGTTTGTTTTGTTTTGGTGCTTTGGATTGCGGCCTGATAATGATTGCTGGGTCAGTCTGTGTTTCTTTGGTAGGTGGTTTAGTCGTGTGAGATGTTTGTGTTTGTGTAGAGTGTGTGGACGCCTTGTGATGATGTTTGGGCTGCGTCGGCTGCCGGCCGTCGACCCACGACCTTGCCCGCGGCAGGGCCCAGCCCTCTAGGTGGATAAGACGGAGAATCTCCTTCTCCCTCGTCCACAGAGGGCAGGCCCTGTCCCGGGAGGTGTGGTCTCCGCCGCAACCGACGCAGCGTAGTGTACTGCTGGTGCATGTGTTTGTGTCGTGTGGTTCGGCACAATTTGCGCACATGGGTGTTGTGTCGTGGCACCCCCACCCCCCTTCGAGTGTCCGTATCGCTGACAGAACAGATAGCGTCGAGGGAGGGGTGCTCGTGGCGTGACCTTATACCTAATCTAGCCGGCTTTAACGTGTGTAGGTGGTTGTCAAAGGTGCTGGAACAAGCTGAGGTTGCTAAAACCGTAACATGATAATAAAGCTTCCAAAATTGCATTGAACACCATGGGTACAGGGATGAAACAAATGCAGACTGGTCCTGAATATTTGCCATCTAGAGCATTATCCTCTCCAAAAAGAAAAATGTCCTCTATTTTCTTGTTTGAAGGCTGAATGGTGCCACATTCACCAAGTGTTGATTTACTATTTAGCATAAGGTTCGCAACTCCCTTGGAAGTCACAGGGTGTTTCATATGCTACAAATAGGAAGGACACCATCCTCCCAGAGTAGGCTTGCTCACAAATTTTCCTCTAAATCCAGGATTCAATAACATACCTTAAACACAAAATGATTCATGAGACAACTCTCATGCACATTTTGCCGCCATGAAGCAAAGAAAGTTGTCAGGTTTGGTTTGGTTTGATTAGGTTAAGTTTTTCTTTTAAGTTGTACAAAAATCAGAATTGCCTTGAGACAAAAAAAATAAAACTTAAATTTCGTTCTTCAAAAACAGATTAGGCTAGGTTAGGTTCGGTTTTTAGTGCAATTTTCACACATAAAAATTACTTGAAAACGTTCCTTTTTAACTTATTATCGCATGGAGAATGGATGCATGGATGCAAGATTAGATTGGGTTATGCCACATTTTTAGAACATTATTTTGTATGACATATTATAAAACTCCAAGCCCATTTTTGGTGTTATTTTGCCTGCCAACTGAAAAGTATACATTTCCAAGAGATATGAGTGGCCACGTCATGTTAACCACATACATAAACATTGCATTAGAAATAGGAATTCCAAGAACTCAAAAATTGCCTTCAAGTACAAATTTACCCAGCCAAGTTCCTAGGTGTTTCTGAATGCCCCTATGAAATGCATGCTCTTTCTTTTTAGTTTGCTGTGCAGGCAGTTCAGGTTCCAAGAGCAGTCATATTTTGGAATCTGGGAAATTTCAATCCTTCCACAAAATTAGTCCTGGACATTAACCATGCAACACCGATGACCCACAATGGCATGATGGGATGGATATTTATTGGAAGAATTGCATGATTGACATGAATTCAATTTTGCAAGACAGCAATGGTTTCATTTAGATCTTGGAATCATGGAATTGTGAAGAACGTTTTTAGATAATCGGACATAAACTTGGAGATCATACTTTACATCGTATTTATAATATTCGAGACTGCATTTTGAATGTTGCAGTAGTCAGTTTTAACATTTTTTTTATGACATAGCAAGAACCTTGAATTCTGCCAAACAACACATGCATGGCTTAACAATCGCTAGAGAAGGAGGCTATGGTGTTCATGAAGAGATTATGTTCTGGATGCTGGAAATCCTCGACGAAGCTATTTTCTAATCATGACCAGGACCCCAATGCACCCTAAAGTCCCTTGCTACTCACAATCAGGTACATGGCACATAATCAGAGATGAATTCACGTCTCCAATCGCTGTTCCTGCACCCTATCCGTTGGCGGCTGACAAGAATAATTCACGAATGGCGCAGCCGCGTCATAACTGTATTGGCGCCTAATTGATAAATGTGTTGAATGAATTTATTTTGAGAAAGTAGTGAACGAAGTTACTTCTTTTTGTTTTGTATTTATTCCTCACAACATTAAAACCCATTTACGTTTGCAAATTTACGTAATAATTCCTCGTTTCACATCCCAATCATCTAACAAGAATTTATAAAGTTCTGTACACTATATGGCCACTGGCCCGGTTAGAGCGGAAATGAAGCCATGAGTCAGAAGAAACACAAGTAATGCAAATGTAGCGAATTTTCGTTGAAATTTCTGACATATCGGCTGGAAAATCAAAACCCAAGATATATTTTACAAAATAATCTTCAACAAAATGTTTTACATGTTTTATCGCTAGATACCTGATACACTTTGTCTTCGGCCAAACGACTCGAGAGGGTGAACGGACCATCATTTTCTTCAATGGGGTATCCTATCTTGACCATTGCACCAATCAGCCTACGTTTCCCTGGTATTCGACCAATCAGATTTTAGAATGACCTACGGTGAAAGTAATATGCGATGTGGTTTCCCCGGAATGCTGCTACCACAACACGAAGTGGTGTCCCCAAATATCTTCTAATCAGAAACGGATACAGGGGGTGGGGGAACAGTGGAGGCATGCATCCCCTCCGCATGGAAAGGTGGCTCCTCCTCAGGAAGGCTCGAGTGCACGCGCCCACCTTCCGCTCCAGTGATTTCTCAGCCAAAAGCTCCCCTCTCGGAGGAAAAGGTGGCCCCTAAGACGAAAAGGCGCCATTTCTGCATGCTTGAGTGCACCCCTCCCCTGTTCAACAATTGTCTGCCGAATGCGTCGTTCCGGGGACTTTCGCAGTGGTGGCCCTCCGGTGAAATGGTGCTACTCCAGGCAAGTGCCACCACCCACAGAAAATTTCTGGATCCGCCCCTGCTACAATTTTTCCAAGTTAATACATGCAATTATGGTAAGCATCTTCGTTTGCATGAAATGTCCATTTAAACACAGTGAGGGCTGCTAATGTTCTCGACAAGATTGTGCTACCAAGGAGTTGCTTTATCAGGTCCATCTGCTACCCTCCATGGAGGGTAAGGGGATACTTTTTGCACCTCTGCCCGTCATCCAGCGACACCGCGAATATGTTACCAGGACATTTATCAGTGTTACCAGAGCGATTGTCTGACGATGCCCTGGCTGTGTCCCAGCGTTACCACAGTGTTAATCCGGTATCGCCCCAGTGTTTCCCCATTGAATGTACAGCGGTCCTCTGGTTAGGTGCCAGTGTCGCCCCGCTGTTACCCCAATGCTTACCCAGTGTTACCACAGTGATACCGCAATGCCTGCCAGTGTTTCCCCAGTGCTACCCAAATGCCACCCAAGTGTTCCCCAGTGTTACCACAATGCTGCCCCAATGCTACCACAGTGCTGCCCCATCTATTGCTGAGCTGCCACCCACCCGTCCCGCTGCGTGAAGTGTTGCTTTACTGAGGCGCCGTGCGAAACCGAGCCAGACAGACCAACCTGCGGCCGCCGCGCCTGCACTGAAAAAAACAGTTTGAGAATATATGCGAAAAGTCCTCGCAAGAAACCAGAGTTTATGATCAATGGAGAAGGAACGCTAGTTTGAGACTCAAATGCAGTTTCATGATAGAGCACTTCATCGTCATACTCCTTTGAGTCATGTAGAAAGTCTCAGTTTTCAAAGGATATTTCGAGAATCTTTGTTGGTGTCAGATGATTCTTCTGACTGGTTTCAGCGGAAGGTCGTTGATCCCGATCGCGGCGAAACGAGTCTGCGCATGCGCGCCACCGATCATTTTCAGGCTGCGTGCACGTTAACTAGAGAGAGACTGCGTGCTGGCGGCCATTGCGTTTTTGTCCGCCGCTTGCTTTGCGACTGTTGGGCACTGCAGTGTATGGAATGGAGCGACCTCTGAATGGTAAGCCATCGCATTGTATTGGATATGTATATTGGAAGTGCCTATAGCCAGGTCAAGTATCTCCCTGGGTATATCTATACCCTGGCCGTGATAGTTTGTTTTGCAATACTAGAAAGCTGATTGGTACAAAAACATACAATTTAACCTAACCGAGGTTATTCGACCCTGGAAAATTCGTGGTACATAACCTAACATAATTAGTGTATTATTTTATTTTCTTATGTCATTCACCTAAACCTTAGATTTAGCCCAGGGATCAATAAATATGGTGGCCCAGGATCAATAAAATGGCAGCCTTTGGCCACCATATTTATTGATCCGTGGACTAAATTTAAGGTTTGAGTGAATGGAATAAGATAATAAACAATATTCTAATTATGATAGATTGGGTTTCCAACCATTTTATGCCTTCAAACACTTTGGTTATGTCTCAAGTTATGTTTTTGTAATGCGTGCTGTAGCTTTCTCGTATTGCAAAAAAATTATTGCGGTCTCATATTGCGGTCATGACGTAGGCGCAAGGGTTACGTGTTGTGGTAGATGCAGTTGTGGTGCATGCGGTGTACCAAGAATCACTCGTTTGTGCTTGTACCCATCTCTCAGTCGTTCTTGTCTTTGTTTGTTGACAATCCTGTTAAACGTCAGCCGTGGCAGTTGCGCTGTTGGATGTGGCTGGACTGGAAGTCTGTTCTGAATAAAAGTGTTTTTCCCCGGAGCAGTTTTCTGTTTGGAGGGTTAATTATTGGAAGGAGAGGCGATGACTGATGAAATTCGCGTCGGATTTAAAGAGCTGGCGTGCATTTTTTGGAATGGATTTTGTGAGAAGAAAGGTCGTTCTCAGAAAAGCCGTTTCGATACAAATTGAGACTTTATTTCATTCTCAGCTGAGAAGGGAGGTTGCGATCCGAGACCATAACCCATTCTCGCAAGAGTACATTTTAAATAAACGTGCTCTATTTTGAGGGTTCAAATCGGCATCGTGCGATCTCGATTTTTAGTTTCAAGTGAGATGGTTTATCACTCAATGTTAGCCTAAAAAGGGTTCTCACATGAGAACGTTTTTCGGTGTGAGAACGGGTGTTCTCTGATTCACCCGAACAGAGTTCTCATTTTGAGTGGTCTGATTTGAATAGGGAAAATGAGAACGATAGATGTTCTCTGAGAACGAATAAGGTTCTCACCTTTTTCTCAGTGTGGCTGACCCACTTGAGCAAGCGGATCTCACTTCCGCCGACGGCCGGCGGCCATCTTCTAATTGTTCCCGATTGGAGCGTGCCTGCGAGGCGGACGTCGTCGGCGCGCCGATAACGATGTCGGCTAATGTGTAGGCAGTTACCCCGTTTACATAAGCAGCAAAACTTCCGAATATGATGCGATTAGGAAAACTTGCAAAAATAATGCTCTTGTAAACGGATGTTGCGCAGCAAAACATGCGAAAAGCTTAACGCAAATTTACGTTTCGGTAAGTGGAACTTTGCGATTAGCGCCAATCATGAACAAATAACGGTACGGCCGCGAGGGTCATGACACTTCTTGAAGCTATTCTCTGCTAACATTTCATTAAATTTAGAATAATTATGAAAAATAAACATCTTGTGTCCAATTGTAATTGCGAACCTAGTTATGAGACACAAAAGTCAGACGCGTAACAGCTGGAAGCGGCGCTGAGACGTCACGTTATTAGTACGTGCCCCAACCGTGAGTTCTGCGATTAGGCGGAGTGTTCTAACTTGGCGGATTTGTGAAAGCGTTTGGGTTTTGCTGATTTGTCTCTTGGATTCCGTAGTGAACCTGAATTACCTGTTTATTTGGCTATCGCATAGTCTGAAACAATGCACCATTACATGGTCTGGAAACTATGCTATAGACCATAGTCTGGAAACAATGCACCAATGGATTCACGAGGAAGAAAAGTCTATGTTGTCATCGACAGCATGTCATCGGCTACGTGAATCCTTCGAATTCAAAGATTCCTATATCCCTGCCCAACAACCCCTAACTACGTGGGTCATTGACGATACCTTGTGCGTGTGTACGCAGTTGCTCGAAGCAGGTGCGTCAGAAGCGCAAAAATGCGCCAAATATTCGGCACTTTTCACCACATCGCGTCAGAGGTCAAATCGTAAAAATCATATTAGGTGGCTGCCTTGCTCTTGTAAACGGGCCACGCGATCGGAACTTTTGCGAATCGACCGGATTGGAAATGTACGTTTACGACTGACCTGCTCATGCAAACGGGAAAGTGATGCTGGGGCCTCGACCGCTGGCCCGATCAGCGCAGCAACGGAAAGCATGCGCCGACTAATGACGGCAAGGAAAACTCGCAAACATCAGATATAGCCCTGCAAATATGGGGTGGGTCTAAAAAAAACAGGCACCATGTCACATACACCGTTCTACAGACACCATCTCACAAACATGGCCTGGCCGATCTCGGCAACCCATTAGGCGTCATGAGCGGACATAATACCGGTGGCGCCGCTTTGGTGGTGGGTTTGTGAAGGAGCACCACCAGAGTGCGCTTGCTATGGTTAATGCTATATTATAGTTTCTAGAGGATGTGCAAGTTACTTCCAATGGTCAAATTTGAACGACATTGAAACAAGCTCCCCTATGGCGTGTAGTTTGTTTTATTATCAAATCATTTCACCCTGTCACTTTGCCCTTAAAGTAAAATGGGAGCAATTGGCCACTCAACATCTTGTAACAAAAACGCGTCATACATCTTCTGTGTGATGTGCTGACATTTTCCAATGTTCTTAACGAATTGAAAGTCGAACGTGCTATGTTTTTATATCATCTTGAATAACTTCCATGAATGTTTAACCCTGTCAATTTTGCACTCAACTCCAGAATTTGTGTCCCAAATTATCACATTGCATTCCTTTAAATTGTATATCATGTGTTCTATATTTCCGAATTGATTTCCAATGGTATCAAATAAACCGGCATAAAATCAGCTGCCTTCTGATGCCATACTCGACTACATTTATGGATACCTAACCCTGTAATTTTTGCACTCAATTCCAGGAATTATGTCTCGAATTAACACATTGTATTCCTTTAAATTGTATATGAGATGTTCTACATTAGCGAATTAATTTCCAATGGTCTCAAATAAACCGACATAAAATTAGCTGCCTTGTGATGCCATACTCGACTACTTATATAGATTTCTACCCTTGTCATTTGTACACTCAATTCCAGGATTTGTGGCCAAAATTATCACATTATATGCCTTTAAATTGTATATCAGATGTTCTACATTAGCTAATTACTTTCCAATGGTCTCAAATACATCGGCATACATTCAGCTGCCTTCTGATGCCATCCTCGACTACTTTTACAGGTATGTAACCCTGTCATTTTTCACCTTTTGACATGAAGCATTCCGGCATTATTGAGGTTCTGGCACATATTGATGCACGTTAAGCGCCAACGGTTGCTGCCCAGAGGATCCGTAGGGCCGCCGAGCGGTGGCACGACAAAAAGTAAATTTCCACCCAACAACAATACTGAGCAACATCGGCTCCGCCACGCCACATTGGTGTAGGAGTAATTCACGGTTGTAGATCCATTCTTTCCATTCAACGCCCATAAGTGTAATGTTCTTAAACAATATCGAGAAAACCTCTCGGCCTCAACTCCAATGGTGGTGGAACTCATGCCACGCACATCGCCTGTCGTTTCAAATATGAAAATATGCCTGTAACTTTGGCGTTGGGGTCCATTAACATTCAGGGAATGGTTCCGCGCCCCGCCATATTATGAATGGCGGGCGGTCGGGGACGGGCTGAGGGCCGCGGGCGTCGTCCCGGCGGCCCGCCGTCTATGGTGGAAAATAGTTCTAGAAGACAATACGTAAAACAACAATATGCATAATATGTCACTGTAAGTGGCAATGAAATTGACGTCTGATGGCAAGCATTAACGTTCATAGATGCACTTTGCATCATATTTTATGGAGACAGAGTCTCATAACTTGTAACAATATTCTTCGCGCACACATTAGTTAGCATCTGGGCGCGCTTGTCGGGGGCGCATATTTCAGAATCCTTGTATGGCATCAGAAACCTACCTGTTTTCTTTCTTTACTGGATATCCCCCCGATGTCGGCATTAAACATTGCGTCTGACGCCTTACGCGCTGGCTCGATTTTCATGATACATTCACCAAACGATCGGTCGTTTGCCAAAGGCGTGCGGTTTTGACTTTTGTGACCTTGGATTAGGTAAAAGGTCAACAAATCGTTGGAAAACAAGTTGTTTGGCTTACAGACATGGCCGATCTCGGCAACCGCTAGCTCGATCTTCATGAAACCTTCACGAAGCGATCGGGCGTGTACCAAAGGGGTGCGTGCGGTTTGGACTTTCGTGACCTTGGGTCAGGTCAAAGGTTACCAAATCTTTGGAACGCAAGATTTTTGGCTTACAGGCATAGCCGATCTCGGCAACCGCTGACTCGATCTTCATGAAACCTTCAGGAAGCGATCGGGCGTAAGCCAAAGGCTTGAGGGTTGGACATTCATGACCCTGGGTGAGGTCAAAGGTCACAAAATCGTTGGAAAACAATATTTCTGCCATACAGACATGGTCGATCTCGGCAACCGTCGGCTCGATCTTCATGAAATCTTCACCAAACGATCGCCGTTATAATAGGCGAACTACCCAACTTGGATATCTCAGATATTATACGATTCCTCAACTACCACAAAGTACATATTGTGTATGTCCCACCGGCGGTTCTTATGATGGGCATAGGTTAGGGTACATTCCCCCTCTCTCGGTGCAATACTGTGAACTGTGCCTTCAATGCCTTTGTTTAGAACACATGCTGACATGACTGAGACCGATTTACTTGTGTCTCATCCTCCATGCTTTACTTTGCCGTTGCTTCCGTATTTTACTCGCATTCTCTGTCATCGCTTGTTTACTTATCTCTTGTGATATCCTGAAGTGCTTCTAACATATTAGTTATGAACGCAATATAACCGAAGCAGCTGACGCTCCCAAAATTCTAACGATACACGCACTCACACACACATACATACACACACACACACCTATACACCCACACCTACACACACACACACACACACACACACACACACACACACACACACACACACGCGCGCGCACATACACACACACACACACACACAGTCGGGAAACGCGAGCCACGAGGCCGGGCCCCGGGCCGACGTGACAGACCCCTGGATCAACGAAAGGGCCCGGGCCGATGAAGAGGGCCCCGAGCCAACGGAGAGCTCCCACGAGCAGATGATGAAGACCCTGGGCTGGTCCAACGTGCGCTTCTAGGTCGACTGAGGGGGCCCCGGATCGTTGAAATGGCCAATGTGAAGGGCCCCTGGGCTGATGGCTGGGCTCAAGTCGTAGCAAGTGCTCCTGACTTAATGGCGAGGGCCACAACTTTTGGAAATGGACCTGCCTGACGGAACTGGCAGGTCGTTAAAGACGGCAGGTCGTTAAAGACGGCCCATGAGACGACGGAGGGGTCGAAGGTGACCTCGGGTCGTCAGAAAGGGCCCCCGGGTCAACGGATTGGGTTCAAGACGTGCAATGGCTCCTGGCCTGATAGAGGGTCCCAACGCTGTTGAAAGTGGACCTCCGGCCTGACAGAAGAGTTCCTAGATCGCTAAGGAGGGCCCCTGAGCCGACGAAGGGGACCCCCATCCGCGGGATCCCGGATCTCATCCAAGTTCTCTACAATAGGTACCGTAACACGGATCTGATCCAACTGGTACTGTGGTATCCAACTGGTATTGTGGTATCCAACTGGTACTGTGGCATCCAACTGATACTGTGGTATGTACCGTTAGTTGGGCGAGCAGAGAGACGATTGCCGCACCTGCCGCTTGCCGCGAAGTGAAGAGAAGACCGAGGAAGTCTGACGACCTGGCATCAGCATGTGGCGACCCACAGCCGTTGTCGATCCATTGCCTCGTTCAGTGACCTGACCCAGGGTCACCACAGGTGTTAACGCGACGTTGAACAGCCGCCATCACTACTAGTCTTCTACCGGCTTGCCAACACCTCAACAAGTGAACCGTGAGCCCAGGCTACTTGAAATCCTTGTTAAAATTCCACTCCGATTTTGACCACCGATATGGTTGTATTTTGAACTCGTACAATATCGTTCTATGTTTTTGTTTGTTTTGTGTACTAATCGATTAGTAGACGAATAAACAAACGAAATGAGTTGCGGAGAAACAAATCGCGGCTATGATGGCAAACATGAAGAAACAAAACGAGGCTGTGATGATCCAAATGAAGCTGCAAATGGGGATGTTCAAATCAATGCTCATGAACTTACCGCATGTGAACCTGATGTCCTCCGTGACACAATGTTGTTTACTGGTAGAATGTATATGGTAGTCAAAATCGATCCCCCATTCACCTGGCGTTCACGTTCACATCCACTTAACTAGCCTGTTCCCCGGAACCCAGGACAACCTCGACCTCCCCGCCCCTTCCGCCTGGTGAAGACGAGCTGGCATCATCCGATCGGCAGGTCAGCGCGTGCTTGACCGGATCATCGAGCTGGACGAGTCGTTCCAGCTCACTTCGTCACTGGCCACAGACAGCTCATGGTAGCAAGCTCAAGCAGGTACCTGAGTGTCATGACTGGACGGAGTGTCTGATCACGTGGACTGCTCAACCCACTCTCGGACGTCCCGCAGAAGAGGACTAAGAGTCACCTGGTGGTGCCGCGAGAGTCACCCCTCCCAGAAAAGACATATCGCAATGCGTTTTGTGTGCGCGACTTGAGACCTCTATCCAGATCACATCACCATGTAATTAATATGTGACGCGGGGTGAGCCGGAGATGAGCGGTAGGACGTTGAGCGGCTGTCTGTTGCTGATGCATGTGAATACTTTCAGACACGAATCTTGTAAAACCACGCGTCAGTGTATGCTTCAGTTGCTGTTAAAACCATTGTATAACAAGCTGTTGCCGTTTGGTTAGCTATCAACCAAGTCAATACAAGGGCAGTAAGGGCTGTTCAGCTTTCAACCAGTCACCGTACGCGAGAGGCAAGTGCTAGACTATCACTGCCAGGCGATGTCTGGCGGTCTGTAAGACAAAAATGTTGTTTTCCGACGATTTGGTGACCTTTGACCTGACCCAGGGTCATGATTGTGCAAGCTGCACACCCTTGGTACACGCCCGATCGTTTGGTGAAGGTTTCATGACGATCGAGCCAGCAGTTGCCGAGATAGACCATATCTGCAAGCCAACAATCATGTTTTCCGACAATTTCGTGACCTTTGAAATCCAGGGTCACGAAAGCCCAAACCGCACGCCTTTGGCACACGCCGATCGTTTGTTAAAGGTTTCATGAAGATGGAGCCAGCAGTTGCTGACATCGGCCATGTCTGTTAACCCAAATCTTGTTTTCTAACGATTTGGTGACCTTTGACCTGATCCAAGGTCACAAAGTCCAAACCGCACGCCATTGGCACTCGTCCGATCGCTTGGTTAATGTTTCATGAAGATCGAGCCGACGGTTGCCGAGATGGGCCATGTCTGTGAGATTGTGTCTGTTTTTTTAGACCCACCCGTAGATATGCTGCTTATTTTCAATATCCCAAGAGGAACATAATATCTTTGTACAGGCTCATGTACACCAAGCAATGCAATAAACGTGATCAACCTCATG
Organism: Ashinkailepas kermadecensis; assembly: GCA_034440615.1. Classification (NCBI taxonomy): domain Eukaryota; kingdom Metazoa; phylum Arthropoda; class Thecostraca; family Neolepadidae; genus Ashinkailepas; species Ashinkailepas kermadecensis. Next base: position 30,171 of record JAOTOM010005089.1, read on the forward strand.
ATCAGGCGGCTCATTTCCTGGAAAAAAAATCCACTTACAGTGTTCTCACCTTTGAGATGATAGTCATAGGTAGATCAGATACGTATGCTTAGTTTTCGTGAGAAAGGTCAACGCACCCTATGGAAATAAATCGTCTGGGTGGAATAAGTAGAGATCAAATGTACCTACAATGGTAATTGTAACCTGCGTCATATTTCGCCTGAAATGGAATCTTGCTAGTTCAGAATCATGTGTGTAGGAACTGTTTTGAAGCTGAAAACTTGGCCGGGACCGATGCCAAGCGCATCTGGTCCGACGAACTTCCCCGTAATACATAGGGCTGACGTCATAGGGCTGACGCCGCCCGCGGATTTGACGTTAAGGCGGTAGTCCCTACCAGCTTGAATGCCTTCCCCAGTTGCGTTCAAATTGCGGTACGGTCGTGTCACAGCGATTGACTTCTGCCAATGGTATGAGTTATTTCAGGACCATGTATGCCTCGGTCACATATGATGCTGCCGCCGCACGGTTCTGCCGTCTGCGGTTTGTAGATGGGATTTTCCAAATCGTACGGTTTTGCGGGCTGCGGAAGCAGTATTCACAAATGTTACGGGGTCCGCACGGCAATCGTAAAAGTCATGAAATAAAAATGCGTGAGGAGACCGCAAGGCGCTAGTTAACAAACCGCTTGGCGCCCTCGCGGCGACCGCAAGGCAATCGCAAGGCGCCCGCACGGTTGTTGCGGGCGCAGTGAGGCCGCCGCATGATCTCCTTGCGGCGCCCTTGCGACGCCCCTTATGCCCCCGCAAGGTTGTTGTGGCGGGTATAATTTCTTCCTGCCGGCGGTGGATCTCCCTCAGTCGTAATCTCAGTTGTGCCAGGCGCAGTCTCTGTAGTGGAATCAACGCCATCTTGACGATTTGGCTAGTGACACACCAGGCAGTATAAGTATGTATATATATATATATATATATATATATATATATATATATATATATATATATATATATATATATATATATATATATATATATATATATATATATATATATATATATATATATATATATATATATATATATATCTCTAACCTCTTCTGAAAGATGATCGTACGGCGGCCGCCAACTGTACGGTTGCCGTTAGGCCATCGTACGGCAGCCCTAAAGTCACTGCACGGCCGCCGTACGATATTTAGAACATCGTACGGCCATCTCACGGAGGCAGCAAGACCACCGTTAGGTGACAGTAAGGCTACCTCACGGTTGTTGCGGCTGACGTACAATTTTCTAGGCACATCAGACCGGGTAAAAACCGTGAGGTGACCTTGAAGTCACCTCACGGTCACCGTACAGTGACCTTGCGATACTACATGCGGCGGGGTTGCGGCCTACGGCCTTGCGATTTCCGAAAAAAGCTTAATGACAAGTTTAAAAAAGTCGTAAGCCCATGCGACGAGCAAAAAACCTTGAGATCGCCTCACGGCAACCGTATTCTACCTTGCGACCACCGCAAAATTACGGCAATTTTGGGGACTTGCGGCCGCCGCCAACACGCCGCAGGCCATTTGTGACCAAGGCATTAGCAAATGTCTGCGTTCAGGCATACCGTGCAAAGACAAGCTTTTCGTGCAAACGGATGGAACACATACATTATCCACCACTCACTAAACACTCAGTTGACATCCTTCTCAAAATCATTTAGGCATCGTGCTTCTTGGTGTACCTATGCTTAGGAAGTCTCCATGACTCATTTCAGACAGCATCGAGTCGGTAAGTACCATGCACTTACTGAGCATTACGGATAGTGACACACCAATCTCTTAACGCAATTTCAGGTAATCCTATTACCTATAATTATCTTATGCAGTTCGAGTCGCTCATAGTGTATGTATTGCTACTCCCAAAACGACGAAAACACTATCGCTCTGAGTATCCCAATGCTTCTATATTCAGCGGAAACTAACTTGTATTTAACATGACATTGCCTTATGGCGTATTTCTGCATCCTACTATACCATCCTACTATACCATTTTCAACATCTTATACAAAACGAAACACACCTATTGTTGCGCCGATACTCTGTTTACACGGCCAACTGTCCGGCTGTTGGAAACTCTGGGACAAGCACCTCCACTGTGTTCCCACTGTGACACAGTATGAATCAGCTCGGACTCAAATCTGACTCCAATATAATTCACAGTCACCCCAAACCAAACTTGTGACCAAACTGTGACCAAACTGCTGCCCCACTACGAATTCACTGTGGCCCAAGGTCCTGGAATTTCGAAATTTACGTGGATGACGACACCTGTCAGGAACTTGTCTTGACCTCCTATCCGTGGTGTTTTGACATCCTGGACTGATTTCCAAGAAGCTTCACAACATACAACCTTCGAAACCGTTCCTTTTTGACCGCAGTCAGTTCCTGGTATCTGTGCCATCACTGATAAGGGAAGGTAAGGTGTTCATCTGCCAATATGAACCGCCGCCCGCACTTTTCCTATCATATTTCCAAATCGCTTCGACGTCACCGAAGGTTTAGAAGTCTTTGCCTGCTGCCTTCCGCTTTTCGAAACACGAATTTTAAGACACTGCCGTGAGCCCACAATGAGCCAACTCTGACTCTGCAGCGACACCACTGTCTTCCACTACGAATGAACTCTAACCGCACTCTGACCCTCCTGTGGCCCCCACTGTGACCTGGTCTGTGACCGCAGATACGCCCGTCCATGTCTGTGCCCCCACTGTGGCCTGGTCTGTGATCACACAGACGCCCGTCCATGTCTGTGCCCCCACTGTGACCTGGTCTGTGACGACGCGCCCGGTGATGTTGTGCCTCTACTATGACCTGGTCTGTGACCGCAGAGACGCCCGGTGATGTCTGTGCCTCTACTATGACCCGGTCTGTGACCGCAGATACGCCCGTCCATGTCTGTGCCCCCACTGTGACCTGGTCTGTGACAGCACAGACGCCCGGTGATGTCTGTGCCTCTACTATGACCTGGTCTGTGACCGCAGAGACGCCCGGTGATGTCTGTGCCTCTACTATGACCCGGTCTGTGACCGCAGATACGCCCGTCCATGTCTGTGCCCCCACTGTGACCTGGTCTGTGACAGCACAGACGCCCGGTGATGTCCGTGCCCCCACTGTGACCGCAGAGACGCCCGGTGATGTCTGTGCCTCTACTATGACCTGGTCTGTGACCGCAGAGACGCCCGGTGATGCTGACGAGAGGTGTAGCAGGTACCGGCCAGGCGACCTGCACTCTCTGGCCACGTCTACCAAGTTCAGTCGACGCGAGATACAGAGCTTCTACCGCGGCTTCAAACAAGAGTGTCCCAGTGGCCACATTGACGAGGAGAGCTTTCGCGACATCTACGCCAAGTTCTTCCCTTTTGGAGGTGCGTCAGTTGCTCGTGCAGGTTGATGCAAGGGTCGGGAGTGAAGTTATGAAGGAATGTTCATGTCGCTCGAGAAAAATCGACTTTTGAAATCAGGTGGCGGTATAACACGCGCACTGGAGGGGGGTGGGGGAGCGAAATCGGCCCACCCCTTCGGTTTTTCGTACATAACTCCAGATTTTACCGGTCGATATACGCTATTTTGCGCACCTGCTTAGAAATGTCCGGCACGTTGTTTAAAGCAGAAAAACGGAAATCGGCAGAACATTTTTCGAGTTAGAGGCTGTTAAAGTCAAAACATTTCGTAGCGCCAGACCACAAATATCAGCGCTGACGCGCTTCCCATATATTGGCAAAAGGGAAGTGTTCTTGGCAACACTAGCGACTTGTTTGATGTATATTGTTACGCTATATAGTTGCAAGATCATGTTAGGTCACAGAGGTCAAGTCTGGTCAAGTTCGTGACAGGTTAATGGAACCAAACTTGGTCAACGGGAATGTTGCCATAAATGCAAATGACTGTCATGCGATTGATGTCACTTTGCATGTTACTCCCTACACATCCTGAAAACTACTATTTGTCTTGTGTTTTATTGTGTACCTAAGCGTTTCCATACTTTATTCATGTACTTCACTCCTTTCTTCGCGAAGCCGATTGCGCCGAGTTGCCCGACGGAGCAGTCGGGTGGGCGGCCCGGTTCCGGTAACTGGAACAGGTAACTAACCTGATAAAGTGCTGCTATATAGGTGATCTGAGGTCAAATGTTGGGTCTAGCATCTGCATTGCATCATTAGTAATGTCCAAAACATCATTGATGCCCATTTTGGAGCATTTAAACACAATCACAGCGATCCATAACAATGACAAGCCAAGCCACGCAAAACAAGAAAAAATGTACATATGTGACCTCATTTGACCTTGAAGATATTTACCTAAGGTCATGAAATTTGCACACAATAGAGTTCACTACCGTACCCATCCACCCTGAGAATTTCGTTACTCCAGCTTTAATAGGAGCTGATATCTTAGGGGGAGGCGGAATCCGCCCCCCCTCCAGTGCGCGTGACAAAAGCACGTGTCCATTAAACAAAAATGAGTCGGCAGGTGAAGCAAGGATAAAATTGTAATGCTTTCCAGATGCTCTCACCTTTGCCAGTATGGATCTAGTAAGGCCTTGGCGGGAAATTCGATGACCCTCAGCTACCATCAGCCAGATATGATTGGATTTCCCAGCAAAGGAAGCAGAACGGGCATACCAGCCCTGCCAGACTGCCAAACATCGGAGCAGACCGCGCCGCACTGCTGTGGTGAAATGTGCGCTTGGTAGTCAGAGGTTGAACGCTGACAACTTCATTTGATCAGTGTTGTCAACTTGGTGCTGTGTTTTTCACGGCTTCTGTATGGGTCTACCGGCCGATCCGAGGGCGTGGTAAAGAGGTAAGTGAATGTTATCCGAGGCGGGTAAAAAGGTAAATCCCGCATCACACATCTGAAATTAGACGCGTAATTCCAGTTAGCTAATGATGCGATCTATCTTAGAGGAATCATGAATGATTCCTCATGAATTAATCGTTAATGAATTCCTCATGAATGATTCGTCATGAATGATTAAATACCATTCTAATGATTTATGTCATCGTTCAGTTCAGTGTCTAAGTCATTAGAATGCTCCTGCAGCCACGCTATTATTGGCTGTATGCACCAGCTTTTGATTTGCCATATAATGATATTGGTATGTTATCCGAATAGTTTTACCGAAGGGAACGAAATGCTTGTCCCAAGCAGGTGATGTTCACCGAGCCATCTCGCCCCACCATTTTATTTGGTGAACTTCTGAGTTGCTGCGCATCTTCATTGGTTGACGCCTGCCATCTGCGCTTCAGACTCGGACCAGTACGCACACTTACTGTTCAACGTGTTAGACAAGAATCAGACTGGCAGCATCTCGTTCGACGACTTCATCTTCGGTCTCTCAACCCTCATCAAGGGCAGCACGGAGGACCGCCTCGCCTGGACATTCAAGTGAGAAGCTATGTTTAACTGGCTGTGAGCAGCAGAGCTGATCTGTATTCGCTGAAATACATTTGCGGTCCTTTTCATGGTCTGACATGGCATCGTTCAACAAATTCCTGCTTGGATTTCAAACAATATTTAACTTAGGCATGATATCGCAAATCGGCGACAAAAACTAAAAGCTAACTATGCACATGGTTAAATGACCTTGAATTGTACACGAAAGTTATTGTAACCAGTCCTTACGATCTTCAAGAGACCATAAGAAGTGGCAATAATACTAATAATACAAATAATAATACGTAAAAATGGAATCATCCAATCGGTTAAGTTTTTCCCATGTGTAAGTGATCATTCTCTCAACTTCCCAATGAAGCTTTGGTTCGACGCTGACTACGTGAATTGTCAGTCCTGATTTGCTGTCTTTCGCTGTATTGCTTTTCTGAACAACTATATTTGTCTCTGGCTAAGTGCTCCACCTGGCTAAGTATTTGCTGCCGACCTGACCTACACTTCCTCTGCAGAAGTTTTGTTCCTCCTGATAGTTATCTGATGACTGCCGTTAAGAGCGGAATTGGTTTTGCGCCATACTTCCTCGATTATTGGACTCAGAGATACGGCTGGCAAACGATCCTTGTTCTTGCCAAGTTCTCCAACAAACTGAATGCGCATTATTGTAAGGATGGGGAGGCTCCTCTCCGTGTCATTAAAAATAAACTACAAGTTTATTGGCCCATGCCCATGTGTGTGCCATTGAAATATCATCCAAATCTTTACCGAAGCACCGAAACAACGTTATGAAAATAATTTTCCACCAATAATGCATGTAGGGTCCGCCTTGCAACCCTCGACAGCCAGCAGGAGGTCAAATCATGTAAGATGGAGGCCCCAGATGATAATGCACCATTGGCCTTGACAAAAGACCCGCATCTGTGATGAAAAGTCCCTATTGCCTGGCAGGAAGATCACTGTATTGTCTCAAGAGCCCCGGTCAACAGGCTTGAAACAGACCGCTCGACACGGGCAGGACTGGTCCATTTTGGCCGCTGTGTTCGCGGCCCGCACGGTATTTTCCGAGTGTGAAGGGGACTGCCCAATGTCACATGATTTAAATGGGATCAAACAAACATTCATAGGTATATTTGCCAATTACTCGGAACTGGCAGGACTACGAATAAATATAAGCGAGCTGATTCTCCCAACCAGCGTTGTTCTATCGCCTGGCGCAACTTTCCGTCTATGAAGCAGTGCGGTATTTGTCCCATCGCAAGTACTGGGCTGCCCTATTACGATACATCTATTGCATGAAAACCGGGTGGGAGCCAAGTAAGTACAATTGTTTGAATACTCCCAGGAAACCATAACATGATTCCTCATAAACGTAAGCTGATTGAAGATTGAACAAAAACCGCCCCCCCCCTCACTCTCTCTCTCTCTCTCTCTCTCTCTCTCTCTCTCTCTCTCTCTATCTCTATCTCTATCTCTATCTCTATCTCTATCTCTGTCTCTATCTCTATCTCTATCTCTATCTCTATCTCTATCTCTATCTCTATCTCTATCTCTATCTCTATCTCTATCTCTATCTCTATCTCTATCTCTATCTTTCTATCTCTATCTCTATCTCTATCTCTATCTCTATCTCTATCTCTATCTCTATCTCTATCTCTATCTCTATCTCTATCTCTATCTCTATCTCTATCTCTATCTCTATCTCTATCTCTATCTCTATCTCTATCTCTATCTCTATCTCTATCTCTATCTCTATCTCTATTCTCTTCTCTATCTCTCTCTCTCTCTCTCTCTCTCTCTCTCTCTCTCTCTCTCTCTCTCTCTCTCTCTCTCTCTCTCTCTCTCTCTCTCTCTCTCTCTCTCTCTCTCTCTCTCTCTCTCCCTCTCTTGGTATACTTTCCCAAGCTTTTCAACAGTATGGTTTTAGTTCACGATGCTACGAATTCAGTTTGAGCCAGTTACTGGTGTCTTTTTGACAGGAGCTGTCCCTCTGTCTCTCTGTCTCTCTGTCTCTCTGTCTCTCTCAGGGGTGGAACAAATGTCGTATCTGCTACACACTTTTTTCCGAGGTACGTAAATGCTACATGAAAAACAGGCTTCTGGAACATCGTGCTCCATGGGTTGCTTCGTGTTCCCGTCAAGGCTACTGCAGCCTAGGCTTGTTGTAAAGTATCCGAAAATCTGCTGTTCAGAATTGCGTACACATTGTGCAATATATTTTCAACACAACTGATATTAGCATACAAAACATCGAACATACACAAGAACCGCGGCTACACGATAGAGCCGTCACATCGCCTACCGTACTGACACGAAAAAAAATGGCAGAACCTGGTGCACTGGTAGGGTATAAGGCCGTCACAGCGCGGGCCACGACCGCCCAGCTTGCGAGTGTGATTCATGAAAATAATCCAATCACACGCACTTATAGACACACGTAACCAATGTCCTCGCAGTACTTCTGGACGCTATGAACACATACCGACAGGTGTATCTACAAGTTAGGTGTACGTACACCGACACACCTAATCTGGCACACAATCCTGCAAAATGTGCTCTATGTATGTGAGAAGGCGGATCTAGCCGGGCATTATTTTTTGTGGAGCATGTCATCAAGGTGAAGCACAGCGAACAAGCAGCGATGCGTAGTTACAGTGGCGAAATTTTGGGTGCGCGTGCGCTGTCGAGAGGACGGACCGAGGCGGGAAAAACAGCGGACATGGATAAGGACAATTTCAAATTTCCGCGCGCTGTGTGAGGGTGAGTCGCCCAAGCCAATTGCTGTAGCAGAAACTTCTTGCTCCGATTAGTAAATGACATATCACATTACTTATAACTATTCGACATCCCCCATCAAGTAAGAAAACACCTCGTCCCGTGCTCACATTAGATGGGATGCCTGCGTACTTTCATTTTGGCGCTTGTCCTCCCTGTATGGTGGTTGTTGGCTGTCCTGTAGGATTTCACTCAGTTGGAACCATTTGAGGTTAAAGTTCGGTATGCTGTTGGTCACTATGGCGGGATATTTTATATAGGAATAAGATAATCCGAAGACATCTGGTTACGCCCTTGCATTTTCATAATTTGCTGGCGTGTTTTACCTCGTCAAATATGATGTTTTGTGCTAACTTGTTTCCAGACCAGATATCTGGTAAATATCTTCCATCCGGCCGTTAAGGACAAATAAAGTGTCATAGGCATATGTCGGCAATTTAATGCGAGTGGTATGAAAGTCCTCTTTGGTTGGATAGTCGTGAATGTTTTTTGTCCAGCATCGGCTTAATTCAGGGTAAAGAAACAAGCTAGAGCTTGGTGGGGCCCCTGCCTCAGTTCTCGCAAAATTACGCAAGGTTCAGAAATGCTATAACTTCGCCGGCGCTCGCAGCCTCACCGGCTGTCGCTCACACTACCGCTGGCATTTGCAGCCTGGTGCATGGCAGAAGACCTAGCAACAACTGCAATGTTGCCCATGGTTGCTGCTTCGACGGCACCGACTGCCTGGAAAACTATTTCAATATCACATAGCTGCATAATGTACTCCGGTGAACACACAGTGTGACGCAGGGCAACATAATATTCCGCACAATTACATCAAACAAATTTACTCTAAGCGCTACTGTTTGGTATTGAGGGCCAATGGGATTGCAGCCTGCAGCTGCAGAATAATGGCATATGAGAAGCATTCCATGACGGTTTCAATCAGAAAGAAGTTTCATGACTTGTTTCCAGGAAAATGTCTTCTTTGAAATAATACATGAACCTACAATGGAAAATGAAATGTTAGTACTAGTGCTTACTATTGAGGGATTTCTGTTGCAAAATGTGAACATAGTAAATACAATATTACATGCTTTTCCGTACATGCAAAAGTGTAGAACAAATGGAATGCTTATGAAATTCATAATTATGACTTACACATTACAAGCATTCTGATAATATTGTATCTGATTCTGATAATGAAACACTAGTGATGTAGCATAATATGCCAGCAATAACAGAGAGGTCTATCGATATCATCAAAATGATTAGGCTTGTAGCCAGCTGAAAACACCGGAACAACTGAATTATGGGGGGATTCAAGATTTGGGCATACTGATGGTTCATTTTATAGTAAACGCAAGTAGAATGATTGGAGTCCGCTTCCCAGGGGCCTTTGTAAAGGATGTTGGGGATAGGCTATGAGTAATGAAGGGAAGTGGGGAGGGTGCAACAGTAATTGTACATGTTGCTATGTGCTAATGATGTAGGAAGAGGTAAAACTGAGGAAACAATGCAAGAGTACAGGGCTTTGATAGGTAGGTTAGCAGGAAACAGGAAGAGATGAGTGTTAACATCCATATTCCCGAGGGTGAGCGCAAGTGTAGAATAGTATTGAGGGGCCATTGGACTGAACACCAGGGTGGCCAATATTTGCAAGGAGCATGGGATAAAGTGCTTAGATCTGTGGAGGTTTTTTAGGAATGAAATGTTTTCATTAGATGGCTTAGAACTCGTCATGAAACGAGTGGAACTCTCAGCAATAGATACGAGGAGGCTCTGAGTAGGGTTTCAGGGAAACTACGCAGGTCATGTGAGAATACAGTTAGTAATGTGATGATTGTTGCAAGCAAGGCAATGAGTAATTTAGCATGTTTTTAAATAAATACCAGAAGTGTTATGAACAAAATTGGGGAACTGCATGCATATATGTTGTCTGAAAAGCAATATTTGGTATGCATTTTTGGAAATAACTTGCAAGAATTCGAATTAACATGCTACAGCACACATGCTCATCAAAGAAAGGTAAGGATTGCAGGTGGACTACTCTTGTATGAGAGGCAAGTAATGAAATGCCATACCATAGAGGGTAGTGTCCATAGAGTAGAATCCTTGTGGTCAGATATCATCCTGAAGTGTGGAACAATATTAAGGATTCAGACATCTAATCTAGTCTAATCAAATCAGGACTTCATGACTTGTTTTTGATAAATATTTCTTTTTGAAGTGATACATGGAAATTAAATATTAGAACTAGTGCTTAGAAATGATGAGAATTGTGATCATATGGGATATCTTTGGTAATAGTGAGCACAATATCGCATGCTTTTCCTTAAATGTTGGAAGTGTAGTATTCAATAAAACATGGGTTCCAAATTTTGCCAAAGGAATCTTCCTGGATGAAATCAACTGGGAACATGGGTTTAGATGCCTATAAAATGTGAATAATGGCAAAAGACAAACTGTTTGAAGGTCAGGATAGGTTCAATCTTAATAGACAAATTAGATTAAACAAGGATAGGCACCCCTCATGGCTGTTCAAGTTCAACATTTACTAGTCAAAGAAGCAGGCATTTAAGAAACTAAGAGATCTTAACTCTGAGGAAAACCTATAATCATATAGAATGGCTCAAAATAAAGGTAGGTGTGTTAGGGTATCCAAGATTGGCTGAACATAAATTAGCTCAAGAATGGTGAGCAGGCAATGCTAAGTGATCCTAAAGCTTACACAGTTAGTTAGTTAGTTATTAGGGTTTTTGGCGCATCAACTGCATTGGTTATACTGCATACTGCATCAACTGCATCCAGTTTCCGCCAGGTGTCAAGGTGGAAACACGTCGTTGTGGAGCTCTTACTTACCAGATAAGTCGTTGCAGAACAGGGCAGTTTACTAGACTAAACTGCATATAGGTATTTAGCAATTACTTCTGTGCATATATTGGCATAGTTTTTATCTAATAAACATTTTCTAACAAGTAGATTATACTATTTCAATCTAGCGAGGCTGCCCAGCGCCATTTTGTCGTAGGGTTTTTCTCCGTCTTTGTCTACTGTGTCAGTGTTTTCAGCTATTTATTAAATTTTTGGCAGCTGTTTAGCGAGTGCTTTCTTCTTTCTTTAAAAACCACCATCAATTTTCAGCACAGCGATTACCTTGTAAGTGCTGCATAGTTAGGAATTAGCATACACCTAAGCTTTGTCAGTTATTTTTCTCTGCTCTGTTATTTTGTAAATCATTTTGCAGCAATTTACTTTTCAATCTAAATCTAGAAATAAGCTGCAGCCTGTAGGATGGTTTCAACCAGGATATAGGCACTAGAGGAGGAGGTTAGGGCCCTTAAGGCAGAGCTTTCCCAGCTCAGGGCTGCCCTTGCTGCAAAGGGTAGCCGAGAAAAGGAAACATGTAGGGGTCAGTCTGTAGCTGGGGTATCCTATGCCCAGGTGGTCGCTGGCCACCAGGTAACTGAGGCTTCCCCTGCTGTGGATGTGGCAGAGATATCTGTAGAGAGAAATGCTCCTAGTGAACAGAAGATTTATAGTTGTAGCTCACAGGGGCAGTGGTTTAAAGTCAGGGGGTGGAGGATTTGGAGGCGTGAGCCTAAGAAAGGGGGCAGTGAATGGCAGGTGGCAGGTGGTAGGAGTGGAAGGAAACCTAGCCAAGCAGCTCAACAGGCAGGCATAGCAACATCGAATAGTTTTCATGCATTGGAGGACTGCCTCCAGGATAGCAGCAAGGATAGCAGCAAGGATAGCAGCAAGGAGAAAGTGCTAGTTGTAGGAGACTCTCGTGTGCGGCATTTAGATAGGGTATTCTGCAAAAGTCGTAGAGGCAGGAGGTGCATCACCAGGCCTGGTGCCAAGGTCAAAGACCTGGTCCCAGTGGTGGCACAGGCCACAAGTGAGAACCAGTTTAGTGCAGTTGTAGTGCAGGTAGGAGTGAATAACATAGGTCCTGCTAGGAGTGAGGAGCTGCTGCAGGACTACAGGGCCCTTCTGGCCACCCTGAAGCAAAGCGAAAGCAGAGTTATTGTGACGGCTATTCTGCCCAGGGCTGGAGTCTCCCCTGAGTGGAGCTCTAGGGCACTGGCAGCCAATGCCAGGGTAGGTAAGCTCTGCAATGAGTTAGGTTTGACCTTTGTTGACAAGTGGTGCAGGTTTTATGGCGCAAGGGACCTCTATCAAAGGGACGGCCTGCACTTCTCCGAGAAGGGGTGCAAGTGTTAAGTAAGGTATATGAGCATGTCCTTCAGGGAAACTAGATAATGGGGTGGGGAGGGAAGAAGTGGCATTACCATCGCATGGATATGCCAATAGTGACAGCATAGGCAATAGAACCTCACAGTCAGCAAATAGGGATGGCAGTAGATCAAGGGGGCAGAGTGGTGGCTCATCCAGAGATGATAGAGCTACTCTACATGTAAAAACCAAAGATGGTTATGAAACTTTTCTTAAGTGTATGATGCTTAATGCTCAGAGTATTCGATCCAAATTTGACGAGTTCAAGTGTTATGTTGCTGAGGAGGAACCAGATTTTGTTTCCATTACTGAGGCATGGGTCAGTGAGGGGTATTTTGGGGATAACTTGCAGGACTATGAGATCCAGGGATACAATATGTTTTCATGCAATAGGGGTCCAGCAGTGACAGGGGTTGGTGTAATGCTCTATGTGAATAGCTTATTCAGTTCTCACAAAGTAACAGATGGGGTAAAAAATGTGTCTGTGGAGTCCATTTGGCTTGATGTTGCTGTGGGAAAAGGCAACAGCAATAAACTGAGAATAGGAGCTTTGTACCGATCAGGAACCTTGCCACATTCTCAGCAACTCGAGCTCGATAAGGTGATTTGTCAGGAAATCAGTAGAAACTTTCAGAGGAAATGCCTTATTCTTGGTGACTTTAATCTAAAAGGATATGAAAATGTTGGTGTTGGCTCCCCAGCATGTAAAATGTTTAAGAAATGCCTTGAAGAGGACCTGTTCTTACACCAGTTTGTAACAGAACCAACTAGGCAGGGCTCATTCTTGGACCTTGTATTCTCGGATTTAAGTGATTTAGTTCATGACTTGACTGTAGGAGAAACTCTGAGAAGAAGTGACCATAACATAGTGAGATTCAAGGCGCACGTAGCAGGGACAATTAAGGATAATTTGGCAAAGGTTCCAAATTTTAACAGGGCAGATTTTGACTGCATGAGAGCAGCTTTAAGTGCCATTAAATGGGAAGAAGAATTCTCCGATTTAAATGCCTGTGAAATGTGGGAAGAGTTCAAGTCTTACTTGAAGGAAATTCAGATTATACATGTCCCCCAAAAGCAAAGGCGCAAAAGAAGGGTAGGAAAGCCACCATGGCTTACACCAGATTTGACAAAAGCAATTAAGGCTAAGACAGATGCATTTAGAGTATTTAAGGAAGCTTCAAATATAGTAAATCTAAGGTTGTATCAAAAAGCTAGAGACGCTGTGAAGCAGAAAACCAGAGCAGCAAAGCGAGCAAAAGAATTGGATTTGGCTAGGAGCAGTAATGGGGACAGTAAAAGTTCTTTAGTTTCTACAGGTTAAGGCTGCGTTCTTTGTCACGTTCCGTCCACGAATTCCGTGGACTCTGACGTCATGTGTCGTTCTTTGTCCATTCTTCACGAATTCCGCGGCCAGATTTCATGGATTCTGCGGGGAACGCGCGGACTGAAAAAAGCTGTCCAGCCCCGTCCTGTGCGGTTTCTTCCAAGATGACGACGCACATTGGAAGTGATGTGCGGGCCAAGGAAGGCATTGCAAATTCGCAAGTAATGTTGTGCGTGGATACGATTGGGCTAGATTGTGCGAAGATGTTACTAATGAATGTCATTTTCCCACCGGCGAGGATTTTCCGTTGCAGCGTGGTCAAATTCTCAACTGGTAAGGTGAAACAGCAGTAAGCTAAACACTACCTTCAGAAACTTCCTTTTCTTATTATTTGCATCTCCACCGAGTAAACATGCCGATGTCGGGCCGCTGTCCGCATTTGTCTGGGCGAGCTCGACATCTCGTAAACGGCATGCCGATATCGGGCCGCTCTCGGCCCGACATCGGCATACTGATCTGGAATACGAACATATGTCGGGTTCAATTCGGCATATCAATAGCGGTCAGCTGACGTCGTGCCGTTGTCAGGCATCCGACTTTCCAGCCGACAGCGGGCCCCTAGCGTCCCGACAGCAGCCTGATAGCGGTCCCACGTTAGTGAGCGTCGGCTGCATGTCGGCTTGGCGGACATACCACTCCTCAGCTGACAGCGGGCCACGGGGTCCAGATAGAGGAACGACGTCGGTCCGCTGTCGGCATGTTCACTGGACAATGACCAATGTAAATTTCTTCCCTGCCCTCGACATGCCTGTCATAATCTGCCCTGGACATGTCTGACATTCATCTACCTAGAACACGAGCCATCTCAGAATGGTTTCGCATTTTTATCCTTTTTATTGTTGACACCATGAGCATTAACACGCGCCCTGGAGGGCCTCTGAGAATTACGCGCACTGGAGGGGGGGGGGGGCGGATTCCGCCCCCCACTAAGATCTCGGCTCCTAGTAAAGCTGGAGGAACGAAATTCGCAGGGTGGATGGGCACGGTAGTGAACTCTATTATGTACAATTTTCGTGACCTTAGGTCAATATCTTCAAGGTCAAATGAGGTCAGATTTGCAAAATGTTCCGGTTTTGCGTGGCTTGGCTTGTCATCGTTATGGATCGCTGTGATTGTGTTTAAATGCTCAAAAATGGGCATGAATGATGTCTTGGACATTACTAATGATGCAATGCAGATGCTAGACCCAACATTTGACCTCAGGTCACCTATATAGCACCACTTTATCAGGTCAGTTACCTGTTCCAGTTACCGGAACCGGCCGCCCGCCCGACTGCTCCGTCGGGCAGCTCGGAGCAATCGGCTTCGTGAAGAAGGGAGTGAAGTACATGAATAAAGTACGGAAACGCAATGACAAACAGTACAAATGACAACCAGTAGTGCATTTATGGCAACATTCCAGTTGATCAAGTTTGGTTCCATTAACCTGTCATGAACTTGACCTGACTTCACCTTGGTGACCTAACATGACCTTGAAACTATACAGCATATCAATATGCATCAAACAAGTCGCTAGTGTTGCCTAGAACACTTCCCTTTTGTCAGTATACTGGAAGCGCATCAGCGCCGATTTTGGTGGTCTGGCGCTAAAACATTTTTTGACTTTAGCGGCCCCTAACTTGAAAAATTTTCGGCCGATTTCAATTTTTCTTGCTTTAAACGACGTGCCGTTCATTTCTAGGCAGGTATACCGAACATTGCGTATATCGACCGGTCAAATCTGCAGTTATGTGCGAAAAACCGGAGGGGTGGGCGGATTTCGCCCCCCCCCCCTCCAGTGCGCGTGTTAAATTGGGCATCAGTGGCCAATAGCAATAAGATCATAGGCGGGGGTTTGTGGAATTACTGGTGTTGCCAACAAGTGATTTAACCACGTTGCTTTAATGTATTAGCATACAATGAATGCGTCCCAATGATAATCATAAACATCAGTAGGAAGGTTTGCAAACAGCGACACAATGGCTCACATAAGTAATCCGGCGCGGAATTTCGCAGAGCATTCCGGGGCTGCAGTCCACGAAATATAAAACGTCACAGTCCACGGAATCCGCCGAATGACGGAGACAAAGAACGCACCCTAAGTAAAGTTTCAAGCACAATTGGTCTTTTAGAAGTAAATGGGAATATATTGAGTGAGGATGGTGAGATGGTTTGGAGGAACTGAGCAAGCAGTTTAAATCAGTGCTTGCATTGGAAGATGTGACTAATCTGCCAACCGTGCACCACAGTTCAGTGACGGGTGATCCGATAAGCGATGTTGACTTCATTGATAGTGATTTGTTGTTTTCAATTATATCAGGAAAATAAAGCCAAACAAGACAGCAGGACCTGACGGAATTTATGCTAGGGTATTGCGGGAAGCTGAAAAAGACTGGGAATTCCACTTAGTATAATATTTTGTGAGATCAGTTTCACAATACGAAATTCCAACAGATTGGGAAAGGGCAAATGTAGTTCCTATTTTCAAGAAAGGAGAGATGAGGAAGAGTTGAAAACCATAGGCCAGTAAGCCTCACATCCTTAGTCTGCAAGGTACTCGAATCAATTATCAAGATCAGAATAGTTAGTTTTCTGGAAGGAAACAGATTGGTTTAAAATACTCAACATGGTTTAGGAAAGGGCGATCGTGTCTCACAAATCTCTTGGACTTTTTGAATTTTGCTACAGAACAATTTGATCAGGGAAATCAGGTTGATGTAGCATATCTTGACTTTAGTAAGGCCTTTGACAAGGCACCGCGCCAACAGTTAATGATGCAGCTTCAGGGCCATGGTATTCCAGTTAGCATCCTAAAATGGATAGAGTTGTGACTTTCAGATAGACAGCAGAGAGTGATGCTAAAGTGGTACAAAGTCGTCTTGGCAAATATTCTTGGTCTGGAGTCCCACAGGTCAGTTACTGGGGCCACTATTGTTCAATATATTTGTAAATAACATTGAAAGTGGCATAAGCAGTAAGGTTTTGAAATTTGCGGATGATTTGAAGGTCTTTAGGGCAATACCAGGACACAATGAGCAGGTCTTGCTGCAGAAAGACTTGAGAGCTTGTGAAGTGGTCGGAAAAATGGCAGTTGAAATTTAATTTTTATAAGTGCAATATCATGCATGTAGGTAGGCAGCATATGAAAGCGCCATACTTGATGGGTGGCCAAGTACTATCTGTGACTCAGCAGGAGAAGGACTTAGGTATTATTTGGAACACACAATTGGGGGCATCAGAACAGAGCAAGAAGCCAGGAAGAAGGCACTAAGAATGTTTGGGGCAATAAATAGGAATGTATCATACAAAAGTGAGGACGTCATCAGGCTTTACTGTGCATATGTCAGGCCACATTTGGAATACTGTGTCCAAGCTTGGTCCCCTAGTTATGAAAAGATTGTTGGCTTTCGAGAGAGAGAGAGTACAAAAGAGGGCAACACAAATTGTTAATGGTATAAGCAACCTGGCATATGAGGAAAGATTGAAGAACTTGAATATGTTTTCACTTAGATATAGAAGGCTGAGAGTAGATCTCATTGAGGTCTTTATTTAAATTTGTTCATGGTCAGGAACAGGGATATCTCAGGGAAATGTTTGAATTTAACAGAAATGATGCAATTAGGGTCATCAATTCAAATTTAAAGTTATCACAACAGGACAAGGTTAAGACAGTCTTTCTTCACCAACAGGGTAGTAGAACATTGGAACCAGCTGCAAGAAACCATTGTCTGTAGCGGCACACGGAACATCTTTAAAAACAGCATAGACACTTATTATAAGAAAAGAGGGCTTTCTTTTTCGGTATTTCAGGGAGGGCTGATCGACGGATTTGGTGGGTGACTGGTTCAGTGTCCTGAGTGCAACCAAGAAGGGCCCTTGTGGCTCATAGCTGCACTGATCTTTTATGGCTTATCCTTAAAAGGACCCACCCAAACTATCACCACATCCTAAAGAAACCATCTGCCAACATCCCAAACGCCTATCAATGCCCATCACTCCAGCTCTCCAGCCCTATCTCCTTTGATCCTCTATCACATGTGGATCGAATGCCCCACCAACAATTTGCAAACTGCATCCACGCCCGCTCAAAAGGGTCCGCGCCGTGCACATCCACTTAGAATAAATTCCGTGCACACCCACCAAAAACTAGAACTAAAAACCAAGATTTTCCTGTCTAAAATTATCCACCATACGTTTTAATACATTCAATGAGGAACTCCCACAACATCAGCCGGCAGCCTATTCCACGGATCAATAACCCTTTGACTGAAGACCTGTTATCGCTTAATTGTCCTACACCTCAACTTGTCTAACCTGAATTGATGACCCCTATGGGATACTCTAAACTGAAGAGCGTCATTCAAATTAGCCTGATCTAGTCCTTGAACAATTTTGTACGCTTCAGTCGTAATCTCCTTAATCTCCTATACTTGAGTGAGTACATATCTAATGCCACAAGCCTTTCCCCACATTCTAAGTTACCTATTCCACTGATGAGTCCAATTGCTTTGCGCTGCACTCTTCTAACATATCTATATCTTCTTCTAGGTGGGGCTCGATGCTTGTACATTCAAAATGAGGTCGCATATATGCTAAGTACAGTTTTTTTATTCATGACTTCCTAGCTCTTATATATCACACTTCTATTAATAAGTCCCAGCATTCTGAGTGCCCTGTTCCTAGCTGAGATACATTGCTTTTCTGCTTTAAGGTCTTTGAAACCAACACACCTAAGTCCCTTTCCTCTTCAATAACATCCAGTTTCCTCCCTCCCATTATATATCTGAAAGTCCTCACCTCCAGACCCCAGATGCATAACTTTACACTTATCATAGTTGAAAGACATCTGCCATTGATCAGCCCACTTTTTTAGGTCCTCCAAGTCTAGTTGAATATTACTAGATTGATCACTACTGTTTGCCATTCCTACCAGCTTGATGTCATCAACAAATATGAACACTACTCCTCAGCCCTACATCAATGTTATTCACAAAGATGATAAAGAGAAGTGGCCCTAGAACAGAGCCCTGTGGTACTCCACTCAGAACATCCTTCCAATCAGATTTACATCCATTTAACAATACCCTTTGTTTCCTTCCCCTCAACCATGCTTCAACCCAACCTAGAACTTTTCCAACAATCTCTGTTGACGGAGGTGACGAATTAGCCTCCCATGTGGAACTTTATCAAAAGCTTTGCTAAAATCCAAGTACACAACATCCATCCTGCTTTGCTTGTCTACTTCTTTAGTAACATACTCCATTAATTCCAATAGGTTAGGGAAACAAGACCTTCGAGATCGAAATCCATATTGAGTATCCCTTAAAAGGTTGTGCCTTTCAAGATGAATCTGAACATTTTGTTTAACCAGATTTTCTAGTACCTTGCAAACCTTGCAAACTAGATTAGGCTGGGTTAGGCTTCTTTTATGTTGATAATTTTCAGAAAATAAATTGCCTGACATTTCTCTAATTTTATTTTTTGGAATTCTTTTTCTCCAAATGTAGGTTAGGTGGTAAACTTTTGAGAACGGGTGTTTTGGGAATTTTGGGAATATTTTTCTTCAGAATATAATGTTTATGAACATGTCTAAGAAGATGTGACCACTCATTTTCGGTGTTGATGCTTACTTTTAAAATTAGACGATGACGTCACATTGGTATAGTGTAATGACGTCACAGGTATGGCACTGAGACTTTGACTGGCTAATGCTACAAACGGTTCACAGACCTTAATGAGATGGTGAAAGTAGCTTAACCCAAACTAACCTAACCCAATCTAGCCTATCATAACCTAACCTAACCTAACCTGCTTACCTCTTGGTTTATCATAGCTATAATTTATATAATGTGCCATGAGGTTAGGTTGACTAGCTAATGCTACAAATGGTTCACATACCTTAATGAGATGATCGAAGTAGCTTAACCTAACCTAACCTAACCTGCTTACCTCTCGGTTTATCATAGCTATAATTTATATAATGCACCATGAGGTTAGGTTAGGTTAAGCTACTTTGACCATCTCATTAAGGTTTGTGAACCATTTGTAGCATTAGGCAGTTGAAGCCTCGGTGCCATACCTATGACGTCATCACACCATACCGATGTGACGTCATCATTCAAATTGAAAAGTAAGCATCGGCACCAAAAATGAGTGGTTGCATCTTCTTAGTCACATTCATAAGCATCATATTCTGAAAAACAATTCCAACAAATTCAAAAACGCCTTTTATCAAAAATTTACCTCTTAGGTTAGGTTATGTTGCATTTATAAAATATATTTTGTAACATTTCTTTTTATGTTATGTTACCTATCTCTAAGCCCCTTTTGGACTTATTTTGCCCACAACCTAAAAAGTAAGCATTTACACATAACATAAGTGGTCCCATCATCTTAGTCACCTTCATAAACATTGTACCTATTCCAAAGAAAACTTCAGAAATTCAAAAAAATACCATTTAACGCAAATTTCCCGGCATATGCAGCACGCATTAATTGCACAACACTCACCTGGCCCAAACATTGATCCATTTCACCGAAGACTTTCACTGGTAGGCCAGTATGGCGTACTTTATTATGTCGTTTCATGCTAACCTAACACCACGAAAGAAGCATCCGTCGTATTCGCACTCGACTATCTGCTCGGACAGGACAGATCCATTTAAATGCGGCATCGCGACGATACAAACCAATATATCACTTCAGCCGTCCACGGGCGCACGGGTATTGAATCCAGGGCGTTAGAACACTGGAAAGTCCGAGTCAACGCCAGCCCGCACGTCTCTAGTTATCTTGAGTTCGCACGGCTTCGGCTTCAAAACGAACGTGGCGCTCAATCGGGGAAAAAACGAACGCAACGCGGAAATGAAGTTATAGTGATGCAATTAATTGTCATGTATCGTGTGCTGTTCGCTGAAAAATCACCTTCGTAAAGTAAAATGTTTTAATATAGTACCACCACATCAGAAAGTAAAAAATAAAACAAGAATAACTAAATATATCTTCATTAGTATCTTGTTTTCTGAACAAACAGAAACGTTATGTAGCACATTCGAATCGCAGCATGAAACTGATACGATTCGGAGTTTGAACTTCCGGTCACGAAATAGTGTAATCATCTACAATAGCCGAACCATCTCAGTTCAGCCAAAGTTTGTCTAAATACTTCGCTCTATGACGAACATCATGACTAAACACCTTATCTAGTTATAGCCTAAATTTGAGTTGTACTGACTATCGCAGAACTTCTATATGAAATGGGGTCGTGGGTCTATGAAAAGACCAAGGGCCAGTGGCGGATCCAGGACGGCATCTGGGGGAGTGTGCCGCCACCCCTCTGGCAGAGATGTGGCTTCTCTTCTACTGAAACATGGCCTCCATTCATGACACTCGAATGCACCCGCCCATCTGCCATCTGATAGACAGGGTGATCCATGGTCAGTGGACAGAGGGTGGTCTGGCAGACAGCTCACACAAGGCAGACTGGCGGCGGCCATCTGACAGACAGGGTGATCCATGGTCAGTGGACAGAGGGTGGTCTGGCAGACAGCTGACACAAGGCAGACCGACGGCGGCCATCTGGCAGACAGGGTGATCCATGGTCAGTGGACAGAGGGTGGTCTGGCAGACAGCTGACACAAGGCAGACCGACGGCAGCCATCTGACAGACAGGGTGATCCATGGTCAGTGGACAGAGGGTGGTCTGGCAGACAGCTGACACAAGGCAGACCGACGGCGGCCATCTGGCAGACAGGGTGATCCATGGTCAGTGGACAGAGGGTGGTCTGGCAGACAGCTGACACAAGGCAGACCGACGGCGGCCATCTGACAGACAGGGTGATCCATGGTCAGTGGACAGAGGATGGTCTGGCGGACAGCTGACACAAGGCAGACCGACGGCGGCCCTCTGACAGACAGGGTGATCCATGGTCAGTGGACAGAGGGTGGTCTGGCAGACAGCTGACACAAGGCAGACCGACGGCGGCCATCTGACAGACAGGGTGATCCATGGTCAGTGGACAGAGGGTGGTCTGGCGGACAGCTGACACAAGGCAGACTGGCGGCGGCCATCTGACAGAGAGGGTGATCCATGGTCAGTGGACAGAGGGTGGTCTAGCGGATAGCTGACACAAGGCAGATCGGCGGCGGTCATCTGACAGAGAGGGTGATCCATGGTCAGTGGACAGAGGGTGCTGAACTCACGCGTGTGCTACGATCACGCGTGTGCTACGATCGCGCGTGTGCTACGCCAGATTGATCGAGACCGGGTGAACAGGGCTCGGTGTGCTGGGGGTAGATAGTTGCTTTAGAACTTGGGATTCAGTATTAATTAGGGCGACTCATTATTTTTTTGTGTCTTATTCTATCGTTCCTTCATAGGCTTCAACCAAGAGGGCCCCTGTGGCTCTTATTACGCTAGTACACTTTATGACTTTGTGACTTTAAGGTGGACCGGTGACCAGCTGACAGACAGGGCGGGACGATTACCGATTGATGGAGGAAGTATGACAGTGCCCGTATATTATTTTCGTAGAGTGGAGCGTGCGTAACAACCAGTGATTATGTCGAAT
>JAOTOM010005089.1:695000-915064 GCA_034440615.1 Ashinkailepas kermadecensis
GGCACAATTGTTTTAAGTTCCACGATCACGTGCACAGCAAAATGGGGAACTCGAGATCAAAAGGTACTATTTGGAGTCCCGAACCGATCTATCCCTGACCATGTCGCGATCTCAATCTCGATCCGATCCGATCCCGATCCCGATCCCGATCCCGATCCCGATCCGATCTCGATCCCGATCCGGATCCGATCCCGATCCGATCCGATCGATCCGATCCCGATCCCGATCCTGATCCTGATCGATCCCGATCCTGATCCTGATCCCGATCCCGATCCTGATCCCGATCCTGATCCCGATCCCGATCCCGATCCGATCGATCCGATCGATCCGATCGATCCGATCCGATCCGATCCCGATCCCGATCCCGATCCCGATCCGATCCGATCCCGATCCCGATCCCGATCCCGATCCCGATCCCGATCCCGATCCCGATCCCGATCCCGATCCCGATCCCGATCCCGATCCCGATCCCGATCCCGACCGCGATCTCACCGAGGGTAAGCTGTGAGGCGAGTTCGCCGGCCTTGTTGCGCACGTTGATGGAGAAGTTTCTGGACGACTGGAAGGTGATGGGCTGGTGTTTGCGTGACCAGATGTGGCTGGCCACCAGCTGGCCGAGCACCCACGAGTCGCCGTCCAGCACTACGCCGCCCTTGACCACCCGCAGGCCGCCAATGCCATCCTGCAGACGGTGTAGCAACTCTGATCAGCCGGTGTAGCGACTCTGATCAGCCGGTGTAGCGACTCTGACCAGCCGGTGTAGCAACTCGGATCAGGTAGTGTAGCGACTCTGATCAGTCGGTGTAGTAACTCTGATCAGGTGGTGTAGCAACTCTCATCAGCCGGTGGGGCAACTCTGATCAGCCGGCGTAGCGACTCTGATCAGCCGGTGTTGCAACTCTGATCAGGCGGTGTAGCAACTCTGATCCGATAGCAAGCCTAGCAAAGTCTGACTGGGGCTTTGGACTCATGCAGAGACAACAGGCGTCAGGTGAAATACGGTGCAAAATCCAGGCGAATAAAAGGATAAAAAGGAGGCTTCCCAAGTCATGCACAAAACTCGAATTCCTGTGTGTTCGCAGGGATAACAAAGAAGAGCAAATTAAGAAAATTGCAGTTCCTTGTTTACAGCTGTGTCGCATAAAGGAAGAAGTCAAGGAATACTTCCGCATTACAACCCCCATACACACAGAAATTAAAGGAGTTTCAAACAGGGTGCCCATAGCCCTAAAACCAAGGGGTCCGCCCATGCTTGGACTTCCAATGGAGCAAATTGCATTTAATGATATGCACCCCTTCTCTTTCATTATGTGATTTTCAAAATACCTGAGTGGCGTATTTTGACTAACTATCGAACAGCAGGCCTCAGGTGTCGCGGATAACGACTATGACAGAGTTCCAAGATCAGCAACTGCTCCACCACCACACTGATCGTCTCTGTGTGACTATTTCCTATAATAGGATGCCTATTTACTTCCCTGAATACCTTCCTCTTTCCCTGTGTCATGTTTCGCAAGAATTGGTGAACACATTAACAGTAGCTGCGTCCACGAGCTGTGACTGATGGAGTCGCATAACTGACTCGACGTCAGTTCACGTAGTTCAGTTCCGATCTCATCCTGGTCTTTGCACTGGGCAAATCCCGTACCAAATTGCCTTCCGCCATAGGGTGAGTTAATCTGGAATGCCGCGCTCAGGCCCGTCTTGTTTACTGCATAGATTGCTTTATCATCAATTCAGTGCAATGCAGTGTCATTTTCAAGGATGTCAGGACGTTGTTCGGCAGCAATCAAACTTTGTTTAGCCAGGCCGTCTGATGTATGTATTGTTTTCATCCGACGGCCACTGCTGCCATATCCAGCCGAGCCGCTGCTGCCAGATCCAGCCACTTAGGACAGTTTCCCGACGAGACGCCGGCTGCGCCCCACCCGACCACCGTCGCCCACCTCCGCCGTGCTCTCCAGGCACACCGGAGTTTTTTTTCCGCTTGGCGTGCCGGGCCGGACCAGCGCTCGAAATCGAGGCATGAATAAAGAACAGGTCTGTATTAGGGTGGAGTTTGATCTGCTTGACGCCGCTGAATAAGTGATGCGCCGGTTACGCCGGCCGCAGAAGACCGCTGGCGGTGCCGCTGCGAGTCGGCGCTCCAGACAACACACACCAGGCGGCAGCTGTACCGCTCCAGACAACACACACCAGGCGGCAGCTGTACCGCTCCAGACAACACACACCAGGCGGCAGCTGTACCGCTCCAGACAACACACACCAGGCGGCAGCTGTACCGCTCCGGACAACACACACCAGGCGGCAGCTGTACCGCTCCAGACAACACACACCAGGCGGCAGCTGTACCGCTCCGGACAACACACACCAGGCGGCAGCTGTACCGCTCCAGACAACACACACCAGGCGGCAGCTGTACCGCTCCAGACAACACACACCAGGCGGCAGCTGTACCGCTCCGGCCAAACACACCAGGCGGCAGCTGTACCGCTCCAGACAACACACACCAGGCGGCAGCTGTACCGCTCCAGACAACACACACCAGGCGGCAGCTGTACCGCTCCAGACAACACACACCAGGCGGCAGCTGTACCACTCCAGACAACACACCACAGGCGGCAGCTGTACCGCTCCGGCCAAACACACCAGGCGGCAGCTGTACCGCTCCAGACAACACACACCAGGCGACAGCTGTACCGCTCCAGACAACACACACCAGGCGGCAGCTGTACCGCTCCAGACAACACACACCAGGCGGCAGCTGTACCGCTCCAGACAACATACACCAGGCGGCAGCTGTACCGCCCGGACAACACACACCAGGCGGCAGCTGTACCGCTCCAGACAACACACACCAGGCGGCAGCTGTACCGCTCCAGACAACACACACCAGGCGGCAGCTGTACCGCTCCAGACAACACACACCAGGCGGCAGCTGTACCGCTCCAGACAACACACACCAGGCGGCAGCTGTACCGCTCCGGACAACACACACCAGGCGGCAGCTGTACCGCTCCGGACAACACACACCAGGCGGCAGCTGTACCGCTCCAGACAACACACACCAGGCGGCAGCTGTACCGCTCCAGACAACACACACCAGGCGGCAGCTGTACCGCTCCAGACAACACACACCAGGCGGCAGCTGTACCGCTCCAGACAACACACACCAGGCGGCAGCTGTACCGCTCCAGACAACACACACCAGGCGGCAGCTGTACCGCTCCAGACAACACACACCAGGCGGCAGCTGTACCGCTCCAGACAACACACACCAGGCGGCAGCTGTACCGCTCCGGACAACACACACCAGGCGGCAGCTGTACCGCTCCAGACAACACACACCAGGCGGCAGCTGTACCGCTCCAGACAACACACACCAGGCGGCAGCTGTACCGCTCCAGACAACACACACCAGGCGGCAGCTGTACCGCTCCAGACAACACACACCAGGCGGCAGCTGTACCGCTCCGGACAACACCGAAACACACCAGGCGGCAGCTGTACCGCTCCAGACAACACACACCAGGCGGCAGCTGTACCGCTCCAGACAACACACACCAGGCGGCAGCTGTACCGCTCCAGACAACACACACCAGGCGGCAGCTGTACCGCTCCGGACAACACACCAGGCGGCAGCTGTACCGCTCCAGACAACACACACCAGGCGGCAGCTGTACCGCTCCAGACAACACACACCAGGCGGCAGCTGTACCGCTCCAGACAACACACACCAGGCGGCAGCTGTACCGCTCCAGACAACACACACCAGGCGGCAGCTGTACCGCTCCAGACAACACACACCAGGCGGCAGCTGTACCGCTCCGGACAACACACACCAGGCGGCAGCTGTACCGCTCCAGACAACACACACCAGGCGGCAGCTGTACCGCTCCAGACAACACACACCAGGCGGCAGCTGTACCGCTCCAGACAACACACACCAGGCGGCAGCTGTACCGCTCCAGACAACACACACCAGGCGGCAGCTGTACCGCTCCAGACAACACACACCAGGCGGCAGCTGTACCGCTCCAGACAACACACCAGGCGGCAGCTGTACCGCTCCAGACAACACACACCAGGCGGCAGCTGTACCGCTCCAGACAACACACACCAGGCGGCAGCTGTACCGCTCCGGACAACACACACCAGGCGGCAGCTGTACCGCTCCAGACAACACACACCAGGCGGCAGCTGTACCGCTCCAGACAACACACACCAGGCGGCAGCTGTACCGCTCCAGACAACACACACCAGGCGGCAGCTGTACCGCTCCAGACAACACACACCAGGCGGCAGCTGTACCGCTCCAGACAACACACACCAGGCGGCAGCTGTACCGCTCCAGACAACACACACCAGGCGGCAGCTGTACCGCTCCAGACAACACACACCAGGCGGCAGCTGTACCGCTCCAGACAACACACACCAGGCGGCAGCTGTACCGCTCCAGACAACACACACCAGGCGGCAGCTGTACCGCTCCAGACAACACACACCAGGCGGCAGCTGTACCGCTCCAGACAACACACACCAGGCGGCAGCTGTACCGCTCCAGACAACACACACCAGGCGGCAGCTGTACCGCTCCAGACAACACACACCAGGCGGCAGCTGTACCGCTCCAGACAACACACACCAGGCGGCAGCTGTACCGCTCCAGACAACACACACCAGGCGGCAGCTGTACCGCTCCAGACAACACACACCAGGCGGCAGCTGTACCGCTCCAGACAACACACACCAGGCGGCAGCTGTACCGCTCCAGACAACACACACCAGGCGGCAGCTGTACCGCTCCAGACAACACACACCAGGCGGCAGCTGTACCGCTCCAGACAACACACACCAGGCGGCAGCTGTACCGCTCCAGACAACACACACCAGGCGGCAGCTGTACCGCTCCAGACAACACACACCAGGCGGCAGCTGTACCGCTCCGGACAACACACACCAGGCGGCAGCTGTACCGCTCCAGACAACACACACCAGGCGGCAGCTGTACCGCTCCAGACAACACACACCAGGCGGCAGCTGTACCGCTCCAGACAACACACACCAGGCGGCAGCTGTACCGCTCCAGACAACACACACCAGGCGGCAGCTGTACCGCTCGCACGCAGACCCAACACACACCAGGCGGCAGCTGTACCGCTCCAGACAACACACACCAGGCGGCAGCTGTACCGCTCCAGACAACACACACCAGGCGGCAGCTGTACCGCTCCAGACAACACACACCAGGCGGCAGCGGTACCGCTCCAGACAACACACACCAGGCGGCAGCTGTACCGCTCCGGACAACACACACCAGGCGGCAGCTGTACCGCTCCAGACAACACACACCAGGCGGCAGCTGTACCGCTTCGGTCACAGAACACTTCTGGCGGCACCTGGGCGAACCGGAGCTCGAGATAATACGTACCTCGCCGCTGCTTCACCGCTTGGGCCGCAGAAGACCACTGGCGGCGCGTGGGCGAGCCGGAGCTCGAGACAACACGTAGCTCGCCGCGGCTGCGCCAGTTACGCCGAACGCAGAAGACGGCTGGCGGCACCTGGGCGAGCCGGAACTCGAGACAATACGTACCTCGCCGCGGCTGACCGCCGCCGGCGCCCTCACCGCCAAGCAACTACTTCACTGCCCAAAAGACCGGGAGACAAAGCAGCGGAGCCAGGCACTCCAGGAGGATCGATCGCCTGATGTTTGCTGCCGCTGGATGTTCGTGTGCGCAGCCAGGTTTTTAAGAGGGGGGTTGACCTTTAAGAGGGGGAGGTTGACCTTTAAGAATGTCGTAGAAAAGAGAATGCCTTGGCGCGTCGAAAACGTTTGGTTTTCCGCGATAAAAACCTCAAAATTTCTTCTTTCATCTCATTTCTTTTTGGTTTTGGGGCGGGCCTCGCCCCCTTGGTTGCGCCTCTGTTCGTGTATATTTATATAAACAGCCAATAGCTGTGTGTTGAATACTTGGCCGAGGCATTAACATTCATAAACATTTTTTTGCATTTATTGCGCAAGTCAGTGTGTCATAGAAATGTAATGTGCATGTCAGCCTGCTTCCTATAACTCGATATCCGAAGCTAAATGTAAGTACCAAGCCAGTTTGTATATGTTGCAAGAACACCTTTACTAGAAAGTAAGCTGGGTGCCGGAGTAGGTTGTAACGAGATGTGCTCTTTCTGAAAATATGGTTTGGTTGATTGATTGATCTACGAATGACATAATTTAAATATTCTACTTTTGTAAGTTTTTTTCTTCGTAACAGGTGAATCCCAAGATACGGCATTTGCGTACCGCTAGTACAAGGTGATGGTGCCATATATGATGTATGATGCATAGCGCATTTAAAGAGTTAGTTCGAGAGGTATAAAAGTTGTTCGCTATGTGTTGTTCATAAATATAATAAGATTGCGCTGAAGGAAATATTGCAGCTGAACAACTCCACTGACTAATGTATGTAATACGATCCCGACTGGTGTACTACAGCCTCAAAATGTGGAAAAGCACATATAATGGTCATATCTAGTCAGTTAAATGCAGTGAATGGCTCCTTTGAATATTAATGAAGTGCAGTCTCTGTCAGAGCCATTCTGCAACATTTTTTCCTAGAAGAGTTGTTGAAATCCGGCGGCTAGTAGTGGATGAGTCGTCGTGGAACATCTCGCCGGTATAATCGTACCGTAACAACGGAGTGGTAGACTGTACCGCAGCATCGTACTGTAACAACGGAGTGGTAGACTGTACCGCAGCATCATACTGTAACAACGGAGTGGTAGACTGTACCGCAGCATCGTACTGTAACAACGGAGTGGTAGACTGTACCGCAGCATCGTACTGTAACAACGGAGTGGTAGACTGTACCGCAGCATCATACTGTAACAACGGAGTGGTAGACTGTACCGCAGCATCATACTGTAACAACGGAGTGGTAGACTGTACCGCAGCATCGTACTGTAACAACGGAGTGGTAGACTGTACCGCAGCATCGCACTGTAACAACGGAGTGGTAGACTGTACCGCAGCATCATACTGTAACAACGGAGTGGTAGACTGTACCGCAGGAGCGCACGTACCGCGGTGCAGTGTGCGGATTGTTGGGACTAATTATCCCATAAATGCAAACCAAAACGGAGTGGTAGACTGTATCGCAGCATCGCACGTGTCGTGATTCAGTATGCGAATTGTTGGAACTATTTATTGAATAAATTAAACACAGAAACAGAGTGGTAGACTCGTAGTTAATGCGCAACATCGTACGTGCCACGGTGTAGCATGCGGATTGCTGGCACTAATTATTGAATAAATGCAAACCAAAAACGGAGCGGGATTAGTTGGACTAAATAGACAATTACCATAAAGATAGTGAAGCCCGAGCGAATGTACCATCATTCCAAACAGCGAATATACGCGACAAGTTCGTATGAGCGACCCGACCTGACCCGACCTGACCTTACCCTGGTCCGATCTGGTTCAACCCGAGCCGATCGTCACGCTGTTGAAACCTCAAACACTTCTTAGTACATCGCTTAAAGTCCTATTGTATTCACCAAAAGCTTGGCTCAACCTTGAACCATAACCTGGCAACGGTAATCCTGGTGCTGCCAGTGGCTATATGTATTTACATTTAATTATTTAGCAATTACATGGTGTAAACTCCAATCCAACCTTTTAATTTTGATTTGAACAGCTTTCATCAGACTACATCTGCTGAAGTGCTTGTAATATCTGCAGTTCCAAGTAATGCTCTGCTCCCCAGCAGCCCCACGTGCTCCTCTGTCGAATATGGTGCATGCGTCTAAAGTTCAAATGCACTGCGCAAAAATCGGTTGCGCTTATTTCTGCTACTCCCGCGCTTACTCGAAATTGGAGGTAATCAGGTTATCCGGTCGCCATGGGTTGCCAGAGCAGCCCGGTTACGGTAGGAGCTAGTTCTCTGTACGCTACGATCTCCGACCCTGCGCCTGCGGCCCTATTACCACGGCCCTATAACCACGGTCCTATAGCCCTATAACCATGTGACTAGCATCTTACTCACCACCGTTCAGCATGCAAGGGACCTGGCACTGGCACTAAACAGACTAGTCGTAAATTGTCCAGAAGCTAAGCATGACGTTGATTTCAAATGGATTCCTTGACTACCTCCAAGCCTATAGACATGTGGAAGTGGTTCCGCCTTCAATATCATTGAAGCGAATGTGCCTATAATTAGACTCGACTTGAACTGTGGTCACGTCTGACTGAGTCTGTGCGTGCCGACGTTCACATATGAACATTAGACTGGGTAACGCAGGTAGATCGATTGTATTTCATTTCTTTAAATAGCGCTTAGTAGGAACCAAGGTCCTTAGTAGCTAGAAGGCCGCTCCGCATTCACTGGTGGAGAGTCGGGCTCCTTTGGAGGTGACTGATAGAACTTAACACGGACTGGATATTCGCACGGATAACGGAGCGGATTGGATACAGTTCGACAGACATAAACGGACATAGATTGGATACCTGATTGGCTCTCCATGTTCTCCCATGGTGACGAAAATTAAACAAAGCATTCATGCTTCCTTCGGTTTCTCAACAAGAATCTTATATGACAAAATGTTGACATTAGGTGATGCTGAGATATTTATTAATCATCCGAAAATATATGGCTCCACTAAGCAGCAACTATTTTGTCGTACGTATTTTTACAGACATCCTTAATGTCAAGCACATGCAAAAGTAACTTGAGCTATATTCATTCCATCGTTCTATGAATTTCCAATCATCATTCAACTTTTATGTAATCCAGATTATTACAATCACACTGTTAACAATGTGCTCGTGGATGTACTATCTATGATCACATTCAGCAACCCATCCATACACCTGTAGCTTCATTCTTACATGGATAAGTAGACACCTACAGACGGTAGGTACTAATACATGGTGTACAATAGTCACATATAAACCTGTGCCAAATGGAAATGTTAACTCACGATCCGATGACAGAATGCTGACAGCAACACAAGGTATGCATTGTAATTGTTGTTCAGGAAAACAATACATTGCCTTCCCTGACCATTTAAAATGAGTTTAAAAACACCATAGCCGGCAAGCAAACAGTGTCATCGAAACTTGCGCACATGTTGCTTGCAAACAAAGTAGGTCGTTGGGAAACTGTCTCTGACACGACGATGCAAATGCTTTATTATAAAGAAAAGTGTTAAATGCGGAGATAGGGAAGGTGGGTTGCAATTCATCAACACGAATGAGACATGTTCAAACTAATGACAATGTTGAAGTCATAGTTAGGTGGCGATATAACAAGAACGCCATTTAACCCTATAACCACACTGGAAACGCATCCTACTATGTGGCTTTGTATGACACTAGTTCTTTTTTTATAGCCGGTGAATGTTAAGTTAACGCCCGCATATGAATGAAATATTGGAATTTAACTTGAATATTTGGTAGGTGATGTACGCTTTGGTCATGCATGCGAATTTCGGTACATGTGAACCCTCGGAGTACAAGGAAATGTTTATTTTCAGCCTATGCCCAGATATTTTCCGAGGCACCTCTCATTCCGCCTACGCTATTGTTTTGGAATTTGACATACCTTCTTTCTTCTTTTTTCTTCTTTTTATATATTTAATCCGAGTTCTTGCTGGGGTGGCTTTATGAACCAGGGTCCTATTGCTAAGCAGAATTTGTTGCGTGAACCCTGGCCCCACCACCCGATCCATGAATTCCAGTTCAACGGCAGAATTTTGACCGAAAGTTTGACGTGCCGTCAATGCACCGACACGGCAGCCCGGTAGCTCGCCCCTGGCCTTATCGGGCCAGCTGCCAATTGACCCTCCCAGCCGGGGGCTAAATGCGAGCGCGCGAAGCGACTCGAACCCTGACTTGCCAGGACGGGGAGACGAGTGCAGGCCGGCACTCAAACCAACTGAGCTACCAGGGCGACCTTCCAACAATAGATTAGCGTACATCGTGCAACAGGTTGAGTTACAGCTATTAAGATAGCGGAGCCTGGGTGGGTCAACGTCAGGTAGCGATTTCGTTTTCTTACGGTTTTTACATGGATATTATTTTTTTTATAACGCACCATACAAGGTACAGTCAAAAGTGAAATATGGATGTACATACAAATGAGGAAAGATATCCTAGCTGTGGCTGTGGCAATGACACAGTATGTCCTCTCACAGCGTGTCAAGTTTCAAGTAAATGTCAGATGTGACCTGAAATGTCCCGAATGTATTTGCATTCCTGGCGCTCCGAAAGCTAAAATGCGGACTACTACGAGGAAAAAAGACTTGCTAGGTCAATGAATTTGCATCTCTTAGGTAGCGTCAGACGTGTTTACTGTCGTCCCTTAGGTAGCGTCAGTCGTGGCTAATGTTGTCCCCTAGGTAGCGTCAGCCGTGGCTACTGTTGTCCCCTGGGTAGCGTCAGTCGTGGCTACTGTTGTCCCCTAGGTAGCGTCAGCCGTGGCTACTGTTGTCCCCTGGGTAGCGTCAGTCGTGGCTACTGTTGTCCCCTAGGTAGTGCCTGCCGTGGCTACTGTTGTCCCCTAGGTAGCGTCAGTCGTGGCTACTGTTGTCCCCTAGGCAGTGCCTGTCGTGGCTACTGTTGTCCCTTGGGTAGCGTCAGCCGTGGCTACTGTTGTCCCCTGGGTAGCGTCAGTCGTGGCTAATGTTGTCCCCTAGGTAGCGTCAGTCGTGGCTACTGTTGTCTCCTAGGTAGTGCCAGTCGTGGCTACTGTTGTCCCTGGGTAGCGTCAGTCGTGGCTACTGTTGTCCCCTAGGTAGCGTCAGCCGTGGTTACTGTTGTCCCTTGGGTAGCGTCAGCCGTGGCTACTGTTGTCCCCTGGGTAGCGTCAGTCGTGGCTACTGTTGTCCCCTAGGTAGTGCCTGTCGTGGCTACTGTTGTCCCCTAGTTAGCGTCAGCCGTGTCTACTGTTGTCCCCTGGGTAGCGCCAGTCGTGGCTAATGTTGTCCCCTAGGTAGCGTCAGTCGTGGCTACTGTTGTCTCCTAGGTAGTGCCAGTCGTGGCTACTGTTGTCCCCTAGTTAGTGCCAGTCGTGACTACTGTTGTCCCCTAATTAGTGTCAGTCGTGGCTACCGTTGTCTCCTAGGTAGAGCCAGTCGTGGCTACTGTAGTCTCAGTTGAATTATAAGAATTTCCATATCCGATCCATATTAGTCCATATATGCATCTATATATATATATATATGCAACTATGTCCATATATCCAACTTCCTCCCATCGTGTAGCTGTTGTACACAGCTGCATAGATCCGTAGACTGTGCTTTATGTTTTCTTGACTTTTACCATGCTAGTTCATTGGAATCGCTGGCTGCCACATCGGTTCAGTTGCAGGAGTCGCAACACATCTCGTGTTATCCTCGGGTTGTGGGCTGAAAAGCTGACACCTCAGCAGTGGGCTGAAAAGCTGACATCTCGTCACATCTGCACTCCATGTTGTAATTTGAATGTATGATTTTAACTTGTTGAGATGTGGGCCTTAAACTGGAGGTAATCAAATCGAATCCGAGTAGAATTAAAATTGTGTGATGCTGCTATGATGCCTGGGATGATTAAATGCCGATCACAGCGAAGTCCTCTGTAATGTAAGCATGGCATGAGCGTAACAGAACTCAATATATCCGATGGATGACCACCGTAGTCGTTGACCCCTCCCCCCCCCCCACACACACACAAAAACTAAATATCCATCATACTAACTACGACACAGTTTAGGTCTTTCTGGTGAAGCCACGTTGAGTTGCATCAGAGGTTCTCAGAGGTGCTAATTTTAACATCCTCACTCCAGTTGACCTGGAATGGTTTGGACCGGCGGTGCCATCATGGGCCTCATTACCCTGCCACTCCATCCGTCAGGCATGTTTAGAGTTGGCAACTCTTTGCTTCCCTGATCCTATTAGACTGAATCGTCCTCTCACCCCACCGCACGTTTCAAACGGGATCACACCACTTGGACTGTTAACTTTTAACTCTATTATCTAAGGGGGCTTCTAAAGTTTTCATAGAGCTCTGTAACTTCGTAACTTTTTCGATTCCTTTTTTGGATGCATTATGCAAAAAACACTTTTGGTTGATCAGAGGCGGCTACAGACTGAGATTATGGGGAGCATGAGAATGCAAGACTACGCCTGGGAGCCATGGCAAAGCAAAATTGACATTATTTCCCCCTTGTTTGCCTACTACATCCACCGTTTTCAAAAGTTCGAAGTTTTGTGTTGATACAAATTTACCTAATGATGCAAGCTTTCGAACGACACCTTTTATCAAAAAACCGGCCCATTGGTTATCGAAATGTAAAGAGAAGTCGAATAGGCTCTCCCTCTTATCAATGGCATGATTTTTCATGCCGTACACCACAGGGTTAAACAAACCATTTGCGAGTGCTGCCGATGGCCAATGACGTCAAAATCTGCATTCACCACACCCCGACGCCGACATACGAATGCGCCACCGATTCTGTCCGAAGCACCTCCTGACACAGAACAGACGCGTAACACATGCAGCTTTGCCTCGCCGGCCACCATTAACCATTCACGGCCGGTAGCGCGAGCTCGGCGAACCCGTCCACGCCGGAGCCGCGCCTAATGTCGCCGCCATTCGCCGGCTCATCGGGCAGGCAGCGGCGGTCGGCGCCGACATCGCCGCTGACGACCGCGAGCGTACCGCCTGATCGGGCTCTCACAGCCAATCTGGCGGCCGACCGCGCTAATGCCGACGCGTCGGCCGGCGGCGCGCCCTCGCAGGTCGCCGATCGGCCGGTAACGGCCGCACATCGGCCGTCGATCGCCGTTCGATGACTCCTCAGGGCGCCAGGTAAACACGACTGCCACGCCAACCTCCCCCCCCCCCCGACTGGGGCCTCACCGCCGCGCCGTCCCGCCCAGACGACTGGACTGCAGCGGGGGTAGAAGCGGACGGAAGGTAGATATGGGGTGGATGAAAGACGTCCAGAGAGGGGAAACAAGCAGAAACAGACAGAGAGAGACGGAAGGACGAAGAGACGGAGAGACGGAGAGACAGAGAGACAAAGACACAGAGAGAAAGAGATACAGAGAGACAGAGAGACAGAGAGACAGAGAGACAGAGAGACAGAGAAACAGAGAAACAGAGAGACAGAGAGACAGAGAGACAGAGAGACAGAGAGACGGAGAGACGGAGAGACGGACGGAGACAAAACGTCCATGGATAACAAGAATGATTCGCAACATACTCTCTTTCAAGACTTCATATCTAAGTAAGCTTCATGTCGCTTCCCTTACACTGAATCTCAGACTTCGGCAGTCGCGGCTTCGTACGTAGAAGACGCAGTTCGAATAAGTCTGCTACCAAGCATCAATACCACGGCGACGAAAG
The DNA here is from genome assembly GCA_034440615.1 of Ashinkailepas kermadecensis. Classification (NCBI taxonomy): domain Eukaryota; kingdom Metazoa; phylum Arthropoda; class Thecostraca; family Neolepadidae; genus Ashinkailepas; species Ashinkailepas kermadecensis. Next base: position 708,382 of record JAOTOM010005089.1, read on the forward strand.
ATTATACAACTCGGCAGCATTGAGAGTAAGTACTAAACGCAGAAAACGACATGGACAAACTTGTTCGTGTCGTTTTCTATTGTTTATTTCTATATGCCATTGCTACTACTTGTAGTAACAATGGCAGCACATTGTGCGTGCATCTGCTTAGTCGATGGCGTTACTCAAAAGCACAGACGCAGCTTCCCTTGCCGATCACATCAGGTCGGTGCTCAGTACACCAACAGTACAGCTGGTGACCTGTGACCCGACCTCTCCCGCGCACGTGACTCACCACAGAGAAGTCGAGCACCTTCATGATCCAGAGCGTCAGTGACAGGTTGATGATGACGATGAGTAGCAGCACCATCAACAGGCCGTATAGACACCGCTTCCGCCAGCCGAAGATGCCGATCTTGTAGCTGCGAATGTAGAGGTACGGGTCTGTTTGACCCTGTCCCTCGCCCATCCTGACCTGCGGTAGGAGGTGCTGTTACTGTCCATGTAACTGAATCACGTGGCGAGCCACTTGACCGCTCAGCCACACACACAGCCAACATGCGAGTGGCTAAACTGTGACGCCTGACGGGATAGGTGGCTCTGTGTTGGATCGGTCTTACTCACTGATGTTCCGGTGCTGAATTACGCGCTGGTTGGGGTGATTCGTAGCCAGCCCGAGTCAACTCATGCTGCCAGGGGAGGATCGCAAGACCAGTTGGAGGGGGGGCTGAGCCCTGGATCGATTAACCTAGGGTACCCCCAAATATAAATTTCTCCCCAGATTTGGGCCACTTTATTTTGTCGTCTTGAAAAAAAACTTTAATTTCATAAATATTATTTTCCTTTTTCCAGTTTTCCATGAACTTAGCCTATCCGGGGACAAAATAACCAGGAAATGGTAAGCGAAAACTACTACCGAATACGGAGAATCCACTTAGTGCCGGAACGACTTCTTCCCTTCCGCTTCGCATGATGCCTAATTTCAGTATTAATCGTATAATATTTATATATGGTACTTCAAATTTCCGTCGATCAAAACGGATTAAAAACAGTTCGAAAAGACAACATGTAACCATCATAGCAAACTCCACATTGCGATTAGTGCTAAATGACCAGTGTGATTATCGATTTGAGAGAACTTAAAATAGGATTGTTTGTACTATTTCAAATTATCAAAGAGGACAATCAGCACTAATACTGAAGCACTACACTAATACTGAATACTGACAAGAACCACGGGAATATCGTCACCAATCATTATAAATTGTGCGCAATCTTACCCTATCTAGGTTGAACACTAGTAGTATGTCGTATTCGACATTTATTGCGTTCCCGCGTCATAATTGCTTAATTCAGCGAATGACTGACCGGATCCCTTTTGTTCCGTCAAGTCCCCTATGTATCGGCTTTTGCTAGGGTAAACAGAGTCCGTTCTCCAACCATTCATCATCAGGATAATTTCTTATCTTATCCTTGTGACGAGACTGAGAATATCCACACCTGACGAAACTAACAAGGTGAGGAAAAGTACACAAAAATAAACAAAAATATACGGCAGGGTGGACTGATAATATAGTAGAATTTGTGCACCACGGTGAGCGGGAGTGATAATACCTGCCCCCGTGTCCATACCATTGCCATTTTGCTGTCTGGAAGATGTAGTTTGCCGCCGAGTCATGAGTGAGTGAAAGCCAGGTGTGTCTGATGCAGTCTCGGCGGAGAGACCGCCATTATCGGCCGGAACGTGACGAATACGTCTGGGACGGCCGCCGGGTAGCCACGCCGTCACGTGACCGGCCACCTAAGAAGGAGCGGTAAAAGGTCGAGGCCGTGTCGGCCAGGCGGCAGGCAGCGAACAGCCGATCATGTGGTCGCATTTGAACTGGTTATTCCGGAATGATTCCAGAACTACTCGCCCAATAGTTTATCGGTGAGCGCATGCTGAATAGAGGTGTACGACATCATGGTGAATGATAGAATGCAGATGGTAGGCTTGTGAGCTGTGTGGGATCTCGAAATTATTTTTCTTGCCACTTGTATCACACAGCAGTTGTAGCAGAAGAAAATGCCTCAAGCTTTTTCAAGTGCCTCGCCCTGTTCCTGCATGAGTCGGATCGGATGACGGGATAACTGGCCAATTTTGAGGATATCCGCGTAAGTTGGACTCCGAAAATGTACCACTCAGCCTGATTAAAATACAAAAGAAGTTGGCGTCACCTGACCTCGTCATGATATGACATGACATATACAAATTAAGGTATGTCTGTTTTCTGAATCAAGTCGCTGTGCGATCGTCTATGTTCTTGAAGGCTTAATAGCTTAGCGCTCTCCGTGGTGTGTAATAAATGCTTGCAAGAACTTAAATTATGTTGTAGTGATTTAACTTGTGACCTTTAGGCGCACCCATTCGCATTTCAAGGTCATCCAATCCCGATTGCATAATGATGGCAAATGGGACTTCCAGAATGGGCAAGCAACTTGCTTCGAAGATATCCGGAAGGGAGAAATAGTTTCCAATCGGTATCAAGTTCTGAAATGGCTAGATGCACAAGCATGTATCAGATTAAGGAATAATGCATTTTAATTGTCAACAATGGCTGGGGTGGACCTAGGGATATTTAATCGGATCCCAAAAGTGTCATGAGATCCTGAAGACAATGAAGGGGGATCCGAAGACCTAGCGTGGCCTTGCAATTAATTGGTAAGGTAAGGGTAGCTAAAGGTATCCAGTACCTGCACAATTTGCGTCGGTTTGTAACCTTGGGCAACGCGACTCCATGGAATAGTGGGCATTGGTCTGATCAGCACATGGACCACAGAAGACTTTCCCGTACGTGCTACTGATGGGTTGGAAAAATAAGACAGGGTACAATAGGCAACATTCGAAGACTCCGATAGCAACTCATCAGACATTGTCACCAATACCTCAAGCAGATGTGTCGCCAATACATCAAGCACATGTGTCACCAATGCCTCAAGCAGATGTGTCGCCAATACCTCAAGCAGATGTGTCACAAATTCCTCAAGCAGATGTGTCACCAATTCCTCAAGCAGATGTGTTACTAATGCCTCAAGCAGATGTGTCACCAATACATCAAGCAGACGTGTCACCAATACCTCAAGCAGATGTGTCGCCAATACCTCAAGCAGATGTGTCACCAATTCCTCAAGCAGATGTGTCACCAATACCTCAAGCAGATGTGTCACCAATACATCAAGCAGATGTGTCACCAATTCCTCAAGCAGATGTGTCACTAATTCCTCAAGCAGATGCGTCACCAATACCTGAAGCAGATGTGTCGCCAATACCTCAAGCAGATGTGTCACCAATTCCTCAGGCAGATGTGTCACCAATACACCAAGCAGATGTGTCACCAATACCTCAAGCAGATGTGTCACCAATACCTCAAGCAGATGTGTCACCAATACCTCAAGCAGATGTGTCACCAATATCTCAAGCAGATGTGTCACCAATACCTCAAGCAGATGTGTCACCAATACCTCAAGCAGATGTGTCAACAATTCCTGAAGCAGATGTGTCATCAATGCCTCAAGCAGATGTGTCACTAATGCCTCAAGCAGATGTGTCACCAATTCCTCAAGCAGATGTGTCACCAATACCTCAGGCAGATGTGTCACCAATACCTCAAGCAGATGTGTCACCAATTCCTCAAGCAGATGTGTCACTAATGCCTCAAGCAGATGTGTCACCAATACATCAAGCAGATGTGTCACCAATACATCAAACAGATGTGTCACTAATTCCTCCAGCAGATGTGTCACCAATTCCTCAAGCAGATGTGTCACCAATGCCTCAAGCAGATGTGTCACCAATACCTCAAGCAGATGTGTACAATGGCAGATGTGTCACCAATACCTCAAGCAGATGTGATAGGATGTGTCACTGATGCCTCAAGCAGATGTGTCACCAATACATCAAGCAGATGTGTCACCAATACTCAAACAGATGTGTCACTAATCCTCCAGCAATGTGTACCAATCCTGATGTTAACCTCAAGCAGATGTGTCACCGATGCCTCAAGCAGATGTGTCACTAATCCTCAAGCAGATGTGTCACCAATACCTCAAGCAGATGTGTCACCAATACCTCAAGCAGATGTGTCACCAATCATCAATTCACTCAAGCAGATGTGTCACCAATACCTCAAGCAGATGTGTACTAATGCCTCAAGCAGATGTGTCACCAATTCCTCAAGCAGATGTGTCACCAATACTCAAACAGATGTGTCACCAATACCTCAAGCAGATGTGTCGCCAATACCTCAATCAGATGTGTCACCAATACCTCAAGCAGATGTGTCGCCAATACCTCAAGCAGATGTGTCACCAATACCTCAAGCAGATGTGTCACCAATACCTCAAGCAGATGTGTCACCAATGCCTCAAGCAGATGTGTCACCAATACATCAAACAGATGTGTCACCAATACCTCAAGCAGATGTGTCGCCAATACCTCAAGTAGATGTGTACCAATACCTCAGCGATGTGTACCCCAGATACTCACTGTGTACCACAGCAGATGTGTGCCAATACCTCAATCAGATGTGTCACCAATACCTCAAGCAGATGTGTCGCCAATACCTCAAGCAGATGTGTCACCAATACCTCAAGCAGATGTGTCACCGATCTGCTGAGAGTTGGGGTGCATTTGTGTACACTAACAGATAGAACGGCTTTGTTTTAGGTTGGCAAAATCCGATTGTGAAGAGCCAGATATGTTCAAGTACTGAAAATATATTCCCTGAAATTTCAAGAAAAAAGGTTCATCAGATTCGGATTGATATAGGGCTAACAATCATAGGAACAGAAACTTTCTACATCAAATGGGTTTTTGTTTTTACAAATCTATATCCTTTCGGTTCAATTTAATCCATTTTGAGAGAGGAAATGTTTCGGATGCATGGCCATTGGACCTCCTATGATGAAATCATCCACAACGATTCAGGCGGTATCTCCTGATTCTTAGGTTATCGTTGCCTTGTAATGCACATAATCAATAGGCCTCACGACACATTTTCAACGCATTCGAGAAGATTCACCTCCAATGCTGTGGAGCCCGTGCACGGCAGGTCCCTCTCGTGGATGCGACAGCGCCTGTGTGAGTCACATCCTGTGTCTGTTCGGGGTCATCAATACAGCCGTGGCCCGGTCACCTGGTCTTGTTCTAAGAGTCGGTAGGTGTGTGCTAAGCCTCCCTGCGGAGGGCGTATTTTCCGGCTTGTTAGCCGCCAGCAGACGACTGTAATCAGCGTAATCAGAGGGTGGGGAGGGGCCGGGTGCTGTCTCCCAGGACGCTGTAATCCGCTCCTCGTGACGGCTGCATCGCATGGACGTGTTGGTTGCGGTGGTTGGCCAACCAGACTGCCGCCCGGCAACTGGTGAGTGCTGACCGTCGGTGGCGGTTGTGGTCGCCTTGAGTGGCGATTCGTTTCTACCATAGGGCTGAAGTCACATCTCGTCAGCAACGGAGGCGGTGCATGGCTTTATGTGCAGCACCAGAGGCGGTGCATGGCTTTATGTGACGAGGCATCATATGCCGAAATGCCTCGTGCTCATTGCGAATATGTTTTTCTTTTGTCAAAGTCTGCCCATGTATTTTCAATGTATGTATTTTCAACAAATATATTTACTTCATTTTCCAATTGTTTAATTTCATTTAATCGAGTCGGTTGATTAAGTTATGTTCTATTTCGTACGTATCAATTCCTCAAACTGCAGGACACATTAAGCAGTAGGCTGCACTGCCTTGGACCTCACACAGCAGGTGCAATTGGTGAAGCACTGATCCTCCATTTATTGCCACTGCGTGCTACCTCTCGCCGCATTTGTGCATAAAAACGCCCGTAACGACCCACCGGCCAAGAATTCACCGTAACTGCTCGAAGGTGTCCAAATTTCATCAAATATCAGATGTATCTGAGTTAATTTATACGTGATGTGAGAGGTGCAGGTTTAGTCCGCCATGAATGCCCTCGGAAAGTCACAACCGTCGGAGATTGTTGCAGTCTGTATACTTTGTGGTTTGTTTGCACCTAGTCAATGCTATCTAGCCGTTGCCCTCATAATATATGTGACAACGGCTGTGCTGCCGACGAGTGTACACTGACCTTGTACTGTGTGGCAGACGTGACCCCAGTCTGACAAGGGCGCCAGTTATGCGCAGAGAAGTAGTTAGGGACGGCGGTTGTGGTTCGTAGTACACTCTCCGGCATTGCGGCCCCTGCCAGATATTTTATATTGGCTCGGGTAATGGCTAAATACCACAAACTACAATTTGCTAACCAACTGCGAAATATATACATTCCAGTATTCGCCAACGGCTCCAATGTTCTGAAGTCCATCATGGAGCACCAGACTGACATACCAAATACAAGTTAACTCTGCGAATTGCATCATACATCAGATACGATCGTCGGTTCCGGAGGTGAATTCGCAGCCGGCGTGTTGTTACCGCTGATGTCATGCGCATATGCTGCCGAAAGTAACACGTAATACGGAGTTTGCTTTTTATTTGTTGCATCCGCTGTGAGAGGTTCAAGGTAGAGCAATCTGCTAGATATTGTTGTCTACACTGAGGAGCTGACTGGGGCCGAATAAGACGGGTGCCGAATAAGACCGTTGAAGCCATAGCTTCAACGGTCGGCTCTCTCAAATGAAGCAATTGAAAAATCGAAGAAAAGCATGCTTGTCTGTGATTTTCGGTCGACAGTCGTCCAGGTCGCCTGAAGCAACGAGAGTAACATTCGGATACGGTGTACAAGCATATTTTGAAGATGTCCCTTTGGGACTTCTAAATCAGTGTTCATTGGATTTGCAGTGTGTGTTGGACGGCGGTGTGCAGACGAGAGTTGTACTTATGGACATCGCAGGTGCATGCATGCGGTATCAGACGCTCATAGGTGGACGATGCTATGGCTGTGCAACTGGTGACCAGGTAACCCTCCAGCCTGATACAACTGTACCCAGTAGCAGCACCAGGCGACCGTACTAGTGCTGTTGCTGCCGCTGTTAGCAAGCCTGGTTTAGCTGGACCAACTGTACCCGGTAGCAGCACCAGGCGACCGTACTAGTGTTGTTGCTGCCGCTGTTAGCAAGCCTGGTGCAGCTGGACCACCTGTACCCGGTAACAGCACCAGGCGACCGTACTGGTGCTGTTGCTGCCGCTGTTAGCAAGCCTGGTGCAGCTGGACCACCTGTACCCGGTAACAGCACCAGGCGATCGTACTAGTGCTGTTGCTGCCGCTGTTAGCAAGCCTGGCGCAGCTGGACCAACTGTACCGCCTGTACCCGGTAACAGCACCAGGCGGCCGTACTAGTGTTGTTGCTGCCGCTGTTAGCAAGCCTGGCGCAGCTGGACCAACTGTACCAACTGTACCCGGTAGCAGCCCCAGGCGGCCGCTGCCGCACCTCCGCGTCGGCCGGCTGCCGTCCGCCAGCTCGGCGGAATAATGACGTAAGAAAGTGGCCGGTTGAATAACGCGCCGGCGGCGTCCCCGCTGACGGCCGCGCCGGCTGCCGCGCCGCGCCAGATGTGTCTGATGGTGTTTTGATGGTCACGTGACCTCAGGTAATGTATGCGACGCCAGCCTATTTGTTGGCGGCCGGGCCTGCGTGTGGGAGATATCCGAGACGGAGGGGCACGCGCGTGGCCAGGTTCGTCCAGGCCAATCAAAACCAGAGACTGGCGATGTCCTCACAAGCGTAGGCGAATGTTTTTCATTAGTGGTGGAACAGGCAAACTTGTCTTAGCGATAAAACGGTCTAACTTGTCTTCCAGAGTCATGCGATTATTCTAAATGCATGACGCTGATAAAAGTTTGGATGGCAGATCAAGATTAACCACCCGGAACAGGTAAATATATAGCAGGATATGGCATGCACGATCTATCAGAGAATGTTCCATGCTCAGGAGAAGGCTCCAGATTTTAGCATAATAACACCCGTTGGCACTGGCCTAACCAAGAGACACGAATGGGTCACCACTCCTCATCCGGTTGTCAGCTAGGTCGTCAGCGCTGACCACCCATATCAACAGCGGATTTAATGAGCATGGGAACACCAGGGTGTCCTGAGGTAGCATCCCTGGGTCAGTTAAGGGAAGCATGCCTGGATCAAGCATGGGGCAGACAGAGGTGCTTCAGCATTGTGACCCTGACTATCCTGCATGGCCTTGAGCGCCTTCTCGGATCTTGAGCGCACCAGGCCTCGACTGTCCCTGAACGTTCCACAGGGTCCTGACCGTCGCAAGGCTCTAGCTATCTCAAGGTTTTGGCTGTCCTAGAGGACCGTGGCTCTCCCAAGGCCTTGGCCACCTCAAGTGTCTGACCCTGAACCACAGAACCCTGGTCGTCCCACGACACTGATCGCACCAGGACCCTGATCTTCTCGTGTTCCTGATCGTTTGAGACCCTTGACCATCAATGAGCCCTGGTCGCCCATGGACTGTCGTGTCTGACCCATCGTGTCTGCCATGTCCAAATGTCCAAGCGTCCTGAATGACCTTGGTGTCCAAAGGTCTGCCAACCTCAAGGTCCTGGCCGTTCCACAGAACCTCAAACATCACACAGAACCAGTTGTCCATCCCAGAGCCTTGACAACACCGGAACTAAAATGGATTCACGTATGTGTGGCTGAAATAAGAACAAATGCGTATTGCGAGAACTTGATGCCTTAACTACGATAGGGGTTGAAGACAGCTTTGAAAACTTTGTGAGCACTTTTCTAACAGTAGCTGGGAAGATGACACTCGCCCGTGCACAGCATTTTTCCTCCTTCCTCATCATCATCGACGAAGGATTCCTCATCAGATATGCCAACAAAATGGTCAAAAAATGTTACCCGGGGAGGGGGTCATCAGCTCCCCTGCTCATCAGCTCCCCTGCTGCCCTGTTCAGCCGTTCCATCATTTATCTTTCCCAGCGACCCGCTAGTTTCCTATAAAAAGGTACCACAAAAATCACATCTGTCAGTTTGTTGGTTTGAACATATATTTTGTTGTCGGAGCGGTCGGATTTCGCCCCCTCCATCCAGTGCGCATGCTAAGGCTGTGCACACATTGCACAGTGACACAGTCCTATGTTGACAGTGTAGTGTTCAGGACAATCTATCTGCGGCAACGGCGTAATGTTCCGGCATGGAAGGTACATCAAAATAGCGACGCCATCTGCATAGAGGTCAATGCACACATATCACAAGGCAACGCAATGCGAACATCGTAAGTTAACCGGATATATTCATCCGTTGTCCTAATTACTATTCCCGTTAAAACCCACTGGAACCTTTCTCGAACCTTTCGTCGTCGTGGAGCACATTGCGATCGTTCAAAACATTTTGGCCATTTGCATGCATTTTACTTGCAATATGGGTATGGTAGCACAATGGGCAGGATTGGAGGAGTTTTAATTGTTGAGGAGTGTGTTATGCAATATCAGGTGAATGGTGCTAGATAGGCTGGGATATATAGCTCCCTAGGAACTCGAGATAAAGAATTGATTGGGGTGAGAGCATGTACTTTTATAGTATCTTTTCTAGACAGGCTTAACCCAGATGGGCCCCTGTGGCTCTTATTAAGCATTAACACTTTATGACTGTATGACAAATATACACACATATGTATGTAGACGAAAACGCAACTCTCCTGTGGGTTTTGTCCGTGCACAACCATGTTGCATCCTTTTCACTGCGTGGTTCCTTTTAAACTACTTAGCAAATTCAGCTCCATTGCTGGGATTTTGTACTGCACACTCACACAGTCACACACACACATGTTGTGGCAGATATTCTATTTTCGGCACCGTTGCGGGAGTGTCTTGTGCAAGCACTCGTTTTCAGATTCAACGCTGTAGCACGTTGCGTACACGTCGGAGCTACCCCGATACGTGGCTACTGGGGAACGGCGGACTCCTCGGCTGACACGAAGCGAGCCCGTACCCTCGGGGAGTACAACTGGATCGAGGGGCCTGTTTAATGTCAGATGATGCCCGTAAGGCTGATGTCGTTGGTGTTGGTCGGTCAACTGTAGTCCCTAGGCATGCCGAACATTTCCCCATGGAGTGTTCAGCACTATTTGTGTATGCACTGCCTGCTACCAAACCTCGCTGATCCTCCGCTCTGCCAATTGCGCCATTAACTGCTGATTTTGCGTTTTCGATTTTCATTTTCGTGGGGCGCCACCCGTCGCTTTTTTTCTTTTCGCATTTGGCTTCGGTTGGGGTGACACCGGTCACCCCATGTGATTTTCGTCTTCGTCACACTCCTGTTCCCTGTGTTTCTGTGTGTTCTTTGTGTTTGTGCAGATTTCGTTAGGTAGAGTTTTTTCCCCGCGATGGAAAGAAGCAAGAAGGACCGCGACCCCAGCTCGCCACCGGACTCTCAATCCGAACTTCCCCTACTGATCATACCTGATGACCATCGGGCGACTTCGGACTTTGACCGTGATGCTCCCTCTCTTGATACCACCGTTGATGATCCATGTCGAACCGTTGATGATCCATGTCGAACCGTTCCTTTGGATCACGCCATGGAAGCCCTTTGTGCCTCGCCGACCCTGCTCATCCCAAGAGTACGACCACGTCTCTCGATTGGGGTCAAACCATCAATCTCCATGCCGCTGACCTATGCTCGAGCCAGACCATGCCCTCCCAAACCTGACCCAATCTAACCCACCGAACAATACCTGGACTCTTACGTAGTCGTCAAGCCTGTCGGGAAACCCTTCCCTGCCGTCGTGTCAACGATTTCTGGCCACCTAAACAACTCTTCGCCATCTGCTCCTCAGCCAATTCTCACATTGAAGCCCCGGGCCCCTACCAACGGAACTCTCATCGTCAAGACCCAAATACGAGCCCAGATCAAAGCCCTCTTCCGCACCACCACATTTTGTGGTAAATCCGTCGCAATCACTCTCCACTCCAACCGCAACACCACCAAGGCCACCATCTTCGCGCTGGAGCTCCGCTTCATGTCTAAAGCAAATATTCTAGCGAAGCTCAGGCCGGAGGGGTGACGCACATCCGCCGTACCACCTCCTTCAAAGATAGCCGGAAACGTGACACGAGTCTCCTGGTCCTTACTTTTAACTATACCAATCTTCGAAAGACCCTCCTCGTCGGCCGCCTTTGCTGCCAAGTCCGAGTTTTCATCCCAAATCCACTCCGATGTTTTAATTGCCAGCGCGTCGGCCATGGCAGCAAAACATACCGCCCACCAGCCCGATGCCCCAAATGCGGCGAACTATCCCATCCTGACTCCACCTGTAGCAAGCCAGCCCACTGCCTCAACTGCCATACATCCGACCACCTGACCACATCCAATATCTGTCCGGTTTGGCGAAAGGAGAAAGAAGTTTGCGCCGTCAAGGCCACGACCGGGGCTTTCTACCCCAGGCCCGACGTACCGACGAGGACACCTCCCCTCCACCAAAGCTTACGTCCAGGCGGCCAGTATCGCTCCCCCACCCCTCGTGTACACACCACTTTCACCTCGCTACAAACTGGCATGATTCCCGGTTTGGCACCCATTTCCTTGCTTACACCAATCACCAACACCACACAGACAACTCCAGATCCAAAAGCGTATCCCGCTCCAGTGCGGAATGCGAGATCCCGCAGTCATTCAGCCGCGGAGCAGCCTAGCCCTGCTTCAGCCGGCCTCCGATCGAGTCAGGCGTGTCCAGCGCCGGCCGGCACCAACGTGACCCGGCCGGCTCCTGCCAGCCGGCCGACATCCCCCACGGCTATGGCCGACCGCCGCGACCTCAGGTCCTGAATGGCCCCCAAGTATGGTTCTTTCCGGCCCCAAAAGCTGTCATAATGATATTTAGCAAATCGACTCCCTGCCCAGAAACCCCGCTTCCCCTCGGGAACAGCGGCATGCCTTTTGTAAATTCATTTAAATTTCGTGATGTTATTTTTGATTGTAGGCTTTCCGTTCGTAAGCACATCAAACACATCCGTAATATATGTTTTCACCGCCTCACTTTATTTCGTTAATTACTTCTCCATCATTAGGAACCGATTTGTCATAGGCTTTTACAACCGTACAAATCTTCAATTCTTCCCATCATAGATTATGGTTCGGTAGTTTATGCTGGTGCCAGCACTACCGCTTTCAAAATTTGGACCCATGCAAAACACATTTATCCGCATAGCATTCGGTGCAATGATCACTTGTCCCATCATTTCTTTACACATAGGGTCAGGAATTGCACCACAAGCTCACCAATGAATGTAGCATACACTTATGCCGCCAAAACTCAACTTCGAGAACAACACGTTATACATGCCTCCTTACAAATTATCCCAAATTTACACCACGATTATTTTGGTCGAGCCGAAAAAACGACCCGGTCTTACCATAGCTTCGCGCATAAAACATTTTCTACACAGATTCAATACAATATTCCACATATTACTGCTCTTACTCCACCAACTACACCATCGTGGCAGATGGCCAAACGACACATCTTTTATCTGACCACCACTCCAAAGTCAAAATTTTACCAAGAATATGCCAAATGAAAATTCCACCAGTTTCAGCCTCGCTGTCGCCTGTTCCTTTTCTTTTTACCGAGGGCTCTACAGACGTCAACCTCACAGGAAATGCCATCGTTTCGGGTACAGACACAAAATAATATCGCTTACCAGACGGAACCTCCATTTTTATCGCCGAATTACACGCCATTCTCAGTGCCCTTCGTTATGTCCGCAATCGTTCAATTTGTGACCCCATGCGAAGTGTAGTCATTTGTTCGGAATCCAAATCTGTTCTATAATACCTTTCTTCACTTTCCTTTTCGTGTCATTGCCATATTTCCATTTATCACTTGAAACACTTCATCTGATGGGCGTGGAGGTCCGTTTCCTATTCGCCCAGTCACCGCGGCATCCCAGGAAACGAAGAATCAGGCCACTTAACAATAACCTCATTACAACTACCAAATATCACAGAAATTCCACAACATTTTGAAGCCATCAAATCATCAATGCGACAGAGCATTCGGCATTTTTGGACAAAAACTGGACACAAAAACGCAAACCACACACAATTACGGAACATCAAACCAGTAGTCGATACCTGGATGTCATCATTTCAAACCAACCGTCACGAAGAAAGAATCCTATCTCTGCTCCGCATAGGATATTTTTATATCACACATCGATTTGTATATTTTGCTTCACCTCGACCTTCAAGCCCATCATGCTACATCCATCTTACAGTTACACATGTCCTCCTTCATTATCAACAATGCCACGGCCCTCGAAAAACACTGATCGATTATTGTCATACACACAAAACTTCATTTTCTTTGACCACGCTCTTCGTAGATTTTCTTTGACCACCCATTTCTCATCGAACTACTTTTCATTTTCTCAGACAAACCAACTTGCTCCAGGACTTATAAACTGACATTTACAATATAATATGTGCATTGTCTCTTTTTCCACTGCACGAAATGGTCTGAGGAGGCCGACGTGCCATTTTCAATGAAACTCAAACTGAAACATTCCCCAGCCATTGCCATCTCTTGGGTAGAAGCCGGCCAGGGCAAAGTCTTCTTCTAGGTCAGATTTCAAACAATGGCCTACCACACTCGAACATACACATTAGCCGTCTGAGCCCCCGTGGTGGTCATTCTAAACCAATCATGTTTTGTCTGATCATATATATCCTTTATACTTGAGAAGTTTTATGATATTATTGAAACAAATCAGCCAGATTTAACCTGCATTTAACCTGCCGGTATTCTGCATCATCTCTTCCTCTTCACCCTGCTCCGCTTTCTCGCTTTCTCTATCTCTCTGTCCCTCTCATTTTCAGTTTCTTTTTCATTTCGCTTCTCCTATGTCTCCTTCTCGCCCTTCCGTTCTCCCTCTCTACTCGTGCCCATACTCGCATACAGATATGGAAGCTCAGCCAAACACCGAAACGCATAAACAGCCTGGCACAGCAGGTCGCGCTGCGCCAGCCAAGAGACAATCAGTGTGGGTGTCATTTGTTGGGCATCGACTGCCATGAAATTGCCTGCACCTCCCTGGTGGCGCGCACACTATTAGTTGCCGCCAATTGAATTTCGCTGCCATTTTCTCGGTAATTGCATCGGAAGGATACAGCATGCAGAGGAGGAAAACACACATCTGCCGGAGCCGCGTCCCGCGTAATTTGTTTAAGACCCGTAGTGGCCGGTTGAAATAGCCCAAATGGCAGCAGAACTCGATTACCACTGTTCAAGTTTGCTTGAAACTGTGCAGCGCTCACCTGCTGAACGCAGCCGTCGGTGGCGATGCCGCTGCCACTGGCGACGGCCGCTTCCGCAGCGCCCTTCCGGCAGCGCCACGTGCCCGGGCAGCACACGGGTCACGAGCCGACCGAGAGCCAAGTGGTCCACGAAGCGCTGTTCGGGTGCAGCTCTCTGTCAGCCAAGTGGTCCAAATTACCGGATAGTTTTGTGCCCGGCGGCGGGCAGATGCGTGGCGTGACCGGCTGCCGCGGCCGGCGTCACGTGCTGATTCGTGACACAGAAGTACGGCCCGCGCCGGCTGCATAATGCATCGAACCGGAGCCCAGGCCGCTCCCACTGTATCAGCGGCGCATTCAACAGCAGCGCCTCGGCCAACCACAAGCGTCTCTCTTTTATGAACTGCAGTCAAACCAATCTGTCTGCGCTTCCATCGGGCAAATGCACTGCAGGCTACTCGTACTTAGCAAGCCATATTACGTGAAGTATTTTCGGTTGACTCTGATGTTTAGGGGCATGTCACATCGTGTCACGCTGACAGGGGGGGGGGGCGAGATAATGCACGGTGATTTGACAAAGTCACCTGGGTGGATGTTGTGCGCAGTGTGTGGAATATTCCCGGAGGCACTCAGACCGAGGGATCAGCTGTCTTATGGTCACTGCATCACAAGTGATCGTCATTGTGAGGACGCTTGGATACTGGAGCACGGCGCCGCCACCGGGCCACGAGACAACGGTTACGTTGTGGTGAGAGATGCACACAGTAGACGGATTTGGTCTCCTTATTCTTTTATGAGTGAGCATGTGCTCACTGTATGTGTGGGTGTTGTTCAGGGTAGCTAACAGCCGCCCAAGCTTTAACAAATAATGCAAAGGAAGTGAAAATTTATGTATGCTAATTAAAAGCCCATCGTATTTATTTTGTTAAGCATAGTCCCCAAATGTCATATCTCGTGTTAATAGCCTTACCCTACAGAATGGCTACTGTCCTTGCTTAATTTTACACTTCAAAACAACACGAATTCAAGCAGAGGCCATTATATCTATTCACCTTCCCAGACAAACAGTCAAAGACGAAATACCATATACTGGCAGGTATCTGGGTAGAGTGCCATGATGGAGGGTTACATCGCCACCTGTCCATTGATCGATCGATAATGTCTTTGTTGGAATTGCCGCCAGAAATAATTATTAGTCAGTTCAAACCGCTGCGAAACAGAGATGAATGTGGGGATATTTTTAAAGAGGGTGGAAGGGTGATTCCCACCTGAAATAGTTTTTCTTTGACGTTACAATTACGATGTCGTCATCTAATCTTAACGTCCAGCCCATGGAAGAAGGTCCGAGGGAGGGGAGGTATAGGTTCTGCACCCCCTCCCCTCAGCGTGAAACAATTTGGGAAATTGCCTACACTAGACATTCTAAGCACGAAATGCTATATGAACTCTCCCTCAAGTATGAGGGGATCTTCGCCAGTGGTCTAAATCAGCTTCCTTGTTCTGCATTTCCTTTGCTAACTTTCTCTGCATGGATACATGCAACAAACAATTTACATGAGCAGCACATCTTCCGAATACGATGCGATTAGGAAAACTTGTGAAAATAATGCTCTTTTAAACGGACTTTTGAGTAGCAAAGCATGCGATAAGCTTAACGTAAATTTACGCTTTGGTAAATGGAATTTTGCGATTAGCGCCAATCATAAACAAATAACGGTACGGCTGCAAGTGTCATGACACTTCTTGAAGCTATTCTCCACTAATATTTGAGTAAATTTAGGATAATTTTGACAAATAAACGTCTTTGTTTTTAATTATAATTGTAAACCTAGTTACGAAACACAAATATCAGACATGTAACAGCTGAAATCGGCGCTGAGATGTCACGTTATTAGTGCGTGCCCCAACCGTGAGTTTTGAGATTTAGCGGAGTGTTCTAACTTGCGGATTTGCAGGGGCGGTCGGCCCATGTAAGGCACTGCCTCACCTGAGTAGAGCTGGGAAGTATTTTTGTATGTTATTTTCGTACAAATGATGCTTTCATCCATTGGAAAATAGCTAAGTTGAAAAACTGGAAACAAATATGCATTGGTGACTCTTAATTATAGTGAAAATTGAAGTTCACATTTACATCTTAGCTTCAAAACAGCACTATCACCGGTCCGCAAAGGCATGCCTCTGGCAGATATCGTCATATAGTGCGCTTTCGTTTCATAACAAGCGCAGGGTATGCGACTTTTTTGGAGTGGAGTCCATTCTACTCTTAATGGAGCTGCATGACCGACGCAGTCGATGCGCTCTTAAACTCGAACTCTTAATGGAGATCGCTGTGTGAGAGACACTTTTGAGGTACATCGGGCCATGTTTTGCACAAAGATGTTCCCATTGATTCGTGAAAATAAGGGAATGTGCGGAATTGTGGGGCAGGAGCAAGTTACCTACCCACCCACTTAAGTAGGTACGTGAAGTGGCAAGTACTAGAACCGAAAGCCCAACGAGTAAGTCTGTTAGTGACCAGTGGGCTCTTACTGGGCTTTGATGTGATGCTTAGTCAGCTCTGTAAATTCCATGTATTCACTAGTGTTTCCAGGACGGACATATCAGTCCAGCCAACAAAAAACAGCCAGATTTGGAGCAAACTTATTCTTCAATCTCAAATTATGCAAAACCTAGTTGCATTTTATGACACAGTGTTGCTCTGAGCTCATGCTTAGGTACCTAGTTAGGCACCTACTAAGATTTCCAAATCCAAGGAATTTGAAAATTTGCGAGAATTATCTTTTACTTGGCCGTACCAAACGACTCAAAACCAACTTTTCGAGTTTGCACAATGCATGCAATCTGGGTACAAATATAGAAGCACCCCAAGGGCACTTCTGGTTTAAACAAAATGTGATTTTCCAGTGTCTTGATGTAATTTGAAAGAATTTTAAATTCATATCTTTGGGAAATGAAAACTTTTGACATAAGCACTTCAAGTTGTACTTATATCTCAATAAGCAGTCATTTCATGAAGAAAACAAGGTATTACTGTGCTTTAAGGTGGTAACAAAACACACATTTTCCTCTATAAAGCAAATAAATGGGCTAGGTTTGGTTAGGTTAGGTTAGTTGAGTTTTTTTTTAGTTGGGAATTTTTTTAATCATTTTTTTAATCATTTTTTAAATCATTTTTTTATTTGGAGATTATTTGTTCTTCAAATGCAGTTGATGTTAGCTTAGGTTAGGATTGGCTATGTTTTTTTTATTTCAAAATTTTCGGGAAATAAGTTGCTTTGAATCTTTGTAATTTTATTTTTCGGATTTTGTTTTCTCCAAAGTGAGGTTAGTCTAGGTTAGGTTTAGGTTAGGTTTAGGTTAGGTTAGGAAATCTCACTGATAAATCCTTAAAACATAGTTTTTTATCTATCATATAAGGAAAAATTACACGTCATCAAGAAAGGGCCAGGGAAGCCAGCGCTGTTTTTGGAAGCCCAGGCAGGGGCGACTACAGAGGGATCTGGAGGCATGTACCCCTCATGGAAGGTGGTGCCCCTCCGGCCGGGAAAAGGCTCCCCTCCGGGAAGGCTAAAGTGCTTCCTTACCTCAAAATGTTCAGCTAGATGCATCCCCTGAGAGAAACAGCTGTGAATTTTCGGAACGAAAGAAATAAAGTGGGGAAAATCCGAGGACATTTTGCTCTGGGGAGGGGAGGAGGGCTACAGTCGCGTTTTTTTCTTCACCTCATTTGGGTGCCTCGGACGGCCCCTGCGGATTTGTGAAAGCGTTTGGGTTTTGCTGATTTATATCTTGGGTTGCGTAGTGAACCTGATTTACCTTGTTTATTTGACTATCGCACAGTCTGGAACAATGTACCATTACATTGTCTGGAACCTATACTATAGAACATAGTCTGGAAGCAATGCACCATTGGATTCACGGAGAAGAAAAGGCTATGTTGTCATTGACAACGTGTCATCGACTACGTGCATCCTTCGAATTCAAAGATTCCTTATATATCTGCCCAACAACCTCTAACTACTTGGATCATTGGTGATACATTGTGCCTGTGTACGTCGTTGCTCGAAACAGGTGCGTCAGAAGCGCAAAAATGCGCCAAATATTCGGCACTTTTCACCACATTGCGTCAGCCGTCAAATCAAAACACATAAAATAATAAATCCTCCGCGAATAAATTCACGGCAAGAACAAGCGTTGAACAACAATGCATCAATGGCAATGCAACAATGTAACAATGACAATGCATAAATAATGCAAAACCTTCAAATTCCACGCCGTCACGCCCATGGTTTTCGCTGTGCTGTACCGTTTTCTAAATTATGTCGTTGAGAAGGTATTGAAGCTGGGAAGCTCTAATCATGCAGGCTGTAATCACAGAAGACAAGGTTGTAGGAAGAAAATACATTTAAAAACATCATTCCTCCCATTTATTATGGGGCATCGGTGTTGTTTTGTATGCATGTGAGGGGGAATTTGCCCCCTCAATGTCGGCTCTGCTCCATGGGCGTATGTTTCTGAAAATTATTGGGGGCCTAGTGACGTACCTATATTTGCGTCAAGGGGAGGGGGGGCAAAGGTATTTGGAGGGGGTCGACCTACTCAATAAAAAGTCTTACGATTTCGACCACTATTTTGTCAAAGGGGACCTTTTTAAATACAATAATTAGTGACCAACTGAATTATCCTGTGGAGGGGCCTAATCTACCACTATCGTTTCTGATTCGTCGGATTTCAACCCTAGCTCCCCCATCCTGTACGAATGTAGTCTTTTGGTATCCCTTGATAAGTCACCTGGCACTGCTGAAATTACACCTACACAAATCACTTTAAAATGTAAAACTTCCCAATTTCAGACTTTCCAGTTTATAGTGCCCGGTCGCCACGACGCCAACGTTAGTACACGTGCACACCCATCTTGCGCATTCGGCGCATTCGCCACACTTCGTGCGATGCTACGGATTCTGCTGGGCCTCCTACGCTTTGCTAATTGCTGCCACATGATAGACTTGCGCCATATCTGACGTGATGAAATGGGCGTATGGGCGTTCGATGCGAAAATTCGATTAATTAAATTCGATCATTAGTTCCCTACTTCCCATATTTTATGGTGAAGAAATGCGGATACCCGCTGAGCTTTGATGCACCTCATATCTTTGATTAAACATGCTTCCAGGTTGGCTACCGAACCGAGGCCCTGCCTGAGTGCACTTCTTTGGACCCGTTTCGTATTTCTTCGTCTACGGATGTGTCTTAGTGCTCCTATCCATTTGTTAGAGGCCCAACGCATTTTTGAAACCACTGCTCGTTTTAGGGTTTGTTGCTTTTTGTGCACCGATGATTGTTCTTAGCTGTCGGGGCGCTTTCAAAGATCTCGACGTGTTTGCTTAGTGCCCGGTATTTTTGTTCGTTTTGGGACCATGTTGCTTTTTGCGGCCCCAGCATGTTTTCAGGCCCTTGTGCGGTCGCATGGCGCCTGTGTGCCTTGAGGGCTTCCGGTGTTTTATTGTGTGTTTTTTTATAGTTCCCGGTATATCTATTTAGGGCTGCAAAGCATGTTTTAGGGCCCTGTCGATTTTTGCGAGACTGCGCTTTGGAGGGCCAGTTGCGTTTTCGGTCCCCGTTGTGCTCTTAGGGTCCCGCTATGTTTATTTGGGGCTTCTGACGCACATTTGTGGGGGCCCAGTACGATCTTGGGGTTCGGTACAATTTTTATGGGTCCCAGCGCGACTTAACGCGCCCAGGCGCGTGATTCCGGGGACCCAACGCCAGTTTTCTGGGCTCAACGTGATTTTGGTGGATCTCATCTGAATTTTCTTTAAATTCCGAATCCCGGCCTGATTTTTCGAGTCCCTGGCGCCATGTTTTTGTATCTCACCTCGATTTTCTTCGAGCTCCGGTATGTTTTGCAATGCCGTACGCGATTTCTGAAGGCATCTGATAATATGTTCGGTGCTCCAGAACCATTTTTCTGACCCGGACTTTTTTTGGAATCCCTCCTTATTTTGGAGGGCTCCGGCTTTATTTTTCGGATACCGATGCGACTTTGGGGGTCACACGGTGCTTATGTGGGGCCCTAGACGACAATTGTTAGCAACCCCGACGTGAATTTTTGATGTCCAGACCAAATTTTTGGTACTACCGATGGGAATTGTGGGTCCGAGCGCGATATTTGGTGGGACCGGTTCGAGTTTGCGGGGCGCGTTGTACTTTGATGTGGCCCCAATGCGATCTTGGCGGTCCCTGTTGGAGATTTTTGGGCCTCGGAGCGAGTTTTCTTGGGCCCGCCATATTTACTTGGAGCCCCTACGCGAATTCTGGTGGACCGACGCGAATTTTTGTGGCCCTAGCGCGACTTTTGGGGGCCTCGGCTCGATTCTTGGGAGCATATCCCTCTTAGGAGGGAGGGGGCATTTGCCCCTTTGATATGCCACTGGGGCCACCGAAGGAGTTTTTTTTTCAGCCGATGGCACCTTTCGGAGTATAAAAGCCCTTCGGGTAATTTTTTTCCCGACCTGTTCTTAATTTTCCGGTGCTGGGGTCGATTCGATCGAGTCTCGGTGTGAACTTTTGGACATCGAGTGATATTTTTGGGTCCCGGTACGATTCTTCGGTCTCCAGGTGCGATTTTTTTCGGTTCCCTGACACGTTTTTTTCCAGTGCCCAACGGGTTTTGGGGGGCACTTTGACCCGATTTTTTTGGCGCAGTGACATTCCGGTTGATAATTGATTTTGGGGGCAGCGGGAACCTTTGGGGTCCAGGCGCGACCTTTTTGGTCCCCCAGTGAGATTTTCAAGGGCTGCGACGCGACTTTTTTGTAGTCCAATGTAATCTTTTGTGTCCCGACGTCATTTGCTTGGATCCCTAGCGCAAGTTTTAGGGACCTCGACACTTTGTGGGGGTCCAATACGTTTCGGATGCTTTTGGTGTCATTGTTGGGGCCCCAGAGTGATTATCCATGTCCGGATTGTTTTTCGTTGCCCCGGCTTCATTTGTGTCCCAATGCTACTGTTGGGGAACGGTACGACCCATCGTGCCCCTTGCGTGATTTTCATGGTCCGGGCGTGACTTTTTGGCACCCCTAGGCTCAGCGTGATTTTCAGGGGCCCAGGCCGGTTCTTTTTGGGCCCATGTCGTGATTTTCAAGTACCCCGGCACGACTCCTACCATTTCAAGGGCTTCTTGCAAATTATAGGCCTCCTCTCGCGTCTTAGGGGTCTCGTCTCATTTCCTGGAGCCTCTTTACCGGTTTTGGATGTCTCCTCGTGCGTCCTACCCTCCTCCATATTCAATGGTCCTCCTCTCCCGTTTTGGAGGGCTTCCTCCCACATCATGGGGCCCCTTTAACATGGCATGGGGCTTCCTCTCATGTTCCCGAGGCATCCTCTGCCAAATTAGGGGCCTCCTGCCACGCCTCGTGGGCCTCCTCCTTTGTGCTCGCAAAGCTTACCCGTCTTGAGGGGATCTTCAATTTTGGAAACCTCGCCTCCTTCCATACCTGCTACCTACCACTCCCATCTTAAGGGCCTTCTCTCATTTCCTAGGAATTCCTTCCGGTCGTCGGGGCCTCATTCGGCCCTGCAGACCTCCTACTCCGTCTTGAGGGACTCCTCTCTAGTCCGGCAGGGCCTCCTTTTCTCTTCTGGAGGCTTTCTTTTTCAAATTAGGGGCCTCCTCTCACGTCTTGGGGCCTCCTGTTCTGCGTTTTGATTCTATATTTGCCCATTTTAAGGGTGGCCTCTTATCTCCTGGTGGACTCCTCTTCTCTCTCAGATGCTTCCTCTTCCAAATTACAAGCAACCTTTCCTATCTCAGTTACCTTGTCATTTCCTGGGGACATTCTTACCCGTCTTGAAGCCTTCTTTCTCGCCTGGGAGCCATCCCTCTTATCTAATGGCCCTTCTCTTCTATTTTAGGGGCTTCCTCGTTCATCATAGGGTCTCATTTCCAATCTTATATCGTCCTCTTCCGAATTATGTGCTTCCTGCCACCTTTCTGGATCATCCTTTTCTATCTTGGTGGAACCTCACCCGTTTTGGGGACTGCTTTTGCGTCTCCGAAACCTCATCTCATATCCACTGGCTTTCTCTTCCGTCTTAGGGCCTCCTCTCATTCTCTGAGGTCTCCCTTCCCGTATTGGGGCCTCCTTTGCAATCCTGGGGGCCTCCTATGCAATCCTGGGGGCCTCCTTTGCAATCCTGGGGGCCTCCTTTGCAATCCTGTGGGCCTCCTTCGCAATCCTGGGGGCCTCCTTTGCAATCCTGATGGCCTCCTTTGCAATCATGGGGCCTCCTTTGCAATCCTGGGGCCTCCTTTGCAATCCTGTGGGCCTCCATTGCAATCATGGGGCCTCATTTGCAATTCTGGGGACCTCCTTTGCAATACTGTGGGCCTCCTTTGCAATCCTGGGGGCCTCCTTTGCAATCCTGGGGGCCTCCTTTGCAATCCTGTGGGCCTCCTTCGCAATCCTGGGGCCTCCTTTGCAATCATGATGGCCTCCTTTGCAATCATGGGGCCTCCTTTGCAATCCTGGGGGCCTCCTTTACAATCCTGGGGCCTCCTTTGCAATCCTGTGGGCCTCCCTTGCAATCATGGGGGCCTCCTTTGCAATTCTGTGGGCCTCCTTTGCAATCATGGGGGCCTCCTTTGCAATCCTGTGGACCTCCTTTGCAATCCTGTTGGCCTCCTTTGCAATCCTGGGGGCCTCCTTTGTAATCATGGGATCTCCTTTGCAATCCTGGGGGCCTCTTTTACAATCCTGGGGGCCTCCTTTGTAATCCTGGAGGCCTCCTTTGCAATCTTGGGGGCCTCCTTTGCAATCCTGGGGGCCTCCTTTGCAATCCTGGTGGCCTCCTTTGCATTCCTGGGGGCCTCCGTGCCAATTGTTGGCACTCTCTTGATTTCTGGGGCCTCCTATCCTCTCCTACGTGACTCCTTCTTCAGATTAGGGGCCTCCTCTCACGTCTTGGAGGCCTCCTCTCATGTCTCGTCGGCCTCCTTGTTCACTTTTTTTCATGTGCATTTCCGGATAGGGGCCTCCTCAAATTTCAGGGGGGGGGGGCAGTCTCACGACAGGGGGTGGGAGGGCGACTGTGAGAACACAGATAAACCCAGGGCTGTGACCAGCCACAGCCACCGTCACAGCGCTGTCCATCGCGGCATGCATTCCAGTCCACACCTCATTCCAGCTGACCTCATTCCCAACCCCGGCAACTTCGGCTGGCCAGATATGAAATGTAAATTAGGTTTGAGCCATACAAATGACCGGGTAAGTGTGTTATCTTCTTGAAACAGTCCGGGGATCCCAACGAAGCAATGCTAAATATTGGAGGGATGACACCAGCTCGCTGGTCGGCTGGCAGACTGCCACTGCAAAGATATGGTCAGATCGTCTCCCAAAGCGCTGACCATCTGCAACCGGATCTTCCGAAAAATGTGGGCGACGCGGTGGACAAATTTGGCTTATTTTGCTCTATTTCATTATTTATTAATTTTGTGCAATGCTATGGCAACACTGGCATAATGTTTGAGAACCAATACATCGCAGCCAATACTTTGCTGTTCATGGCCGGATTTGGGCGATATGGTAGAGACAAAATTGTACTATTTCATATTGCATTTTTGTTTCGATTCTCTTCCTCACATGTATGCATCACCAACCGAGTTCGAGCACCCATGCCGTCAATAAGTTCGCATTCCGCCGTCTGAAGACAACTGTAGCGTGGCGTGAGTGCAGGGTAGCTGCGTGTCTGTAGCGTGGCGTGAGTGCAAGGTAGCTGCGTGTCTGTAGCGTGCCGTCAGTGCAGGGTAGCTGCGTGTCTGTAGCGTGGCGTCAGTGCAGGGTAGCCTCGTGTCTGTAGCGTGCTGTCAGTGCAGGGTAGCTGCGTGTCTGTAGCATGCCGTCAGTGCAGAGTAGCCTCGTGTCTGTAGCATGCCGTCAGTGCAGGGTAGCCTCGTGTCTGCAGCGTGCCGTCAGTGCAGGGTAGCCTCGTGTCTGTAGCGTGCTGTCAGTGCAGGGTAGCCTCGTGTCTGTAGCGTGCCGTCAGTGCAGGGTAGCTGCGTGTCTGTAGCGTGGCGTGAGTGCAGGGTAGCCTCGTGTCTGTAGCATGCCGTCAGTGCAGGGTAGCCTCGTGTCTGTAGCGTGCCGTCAGTGCAGGGTAGCTGCGTGTCTGTAGCGTGGCGTCAGTGCAGGGTAGCCGTGTCGTACGTCTGTAGCCTCGTTGCATGCCGTCAGTGCAGGGTAGCCTCGTGTCTGTAGCGTGCCGTCAGTGCAGGGTAGCCGTTGTACTGCGTTAGGATAGCCTCGTGTCTGTAGCGTGCCGTCAGTGCAGGGTAGCCTCGTGCCTTTCGTGTCTGTAGCGTGGCGTGAGTGCAGTGCAGGGTAGCCTCGTGTCTGTAGCGTGGCGTGAGTGCAGGGTAGCCTCGTGTCTGTAGCGTGCCGTCAGTGCAGGGTAGCCTCGTGTCTGTAGCGTGCCGTCAGTGCAGGGTAGCCTCGTGTCTGTAGCGTGCCGTCAGTGCAGGGTAGCCTCGTGTCTGTAGCGTGGCGTGAGTGCAGGGTAGCCTCGTGTCTGTAGCGTGCCGTCAGTGCAGGGTTTCCTCGTGTGCATAGCGTGCTGCCAGTGCAGAGCAGCCTTGTGCCTGGGCAGGCCCTCTTTCTGCCTGAATTGCTGCGCTGGCCTGAGTCGAAAATAAACTTCGATTTTTTTGGGTGTAAATCCCCGAAGATTTTTGCGCAAAGCGATACAAAACTCGCCAGGTTACGCTACACAACCCGGTGCGGATTCTAAATACATGCATCGAAACATAGCGAACAATAGATGGTCGCCAGGCTAAACCAAGCTAAACCAAGCTAAACCAAGCTAAAGCAGCGTCACAAATCACCCCGCAGCTAAAGTGCTGCCAACTGCACCGCAAAGCTGCTCCGCTGGACCGCGACGAGAAGGGGGATGGCAGGAAAGGAGCTTTGAGATTGCACATGACGAAATTTCGCGATTTCTCCATGATTTCGATACTTCTGAGCTACCTGGCAACATCTAAGGTCAATTTCCCGCAAGAATCAAGCATTTTCACGCTTAATCAGGCCATATGTAAAAAGTACTACTGCTAGGTGCTTGAAATGCTTATGGTATTCCTCACCATTTTGGGATACCAATGGTGTGTGATTTGCTTCCTCTTGACCCAAGGGTAATCGGTCCAATGAGGTAGCATTGCTGACCTTGTTTTGGAAACTTGAGATATTGTGCCAGAAGGCACTATTTTCTTGTACATACCAATTGGTAACGGTGAACACCAAATTCAGTAGCTTCATCATCCAACTAGGCTTTGACGTAACTCACATACGATGCTAAGTGAGTCAAGGACCGCGAATGCACTTGGAAATGTGAATGGCCTATGTTATCAAGTTAGTTGAGTGGACCGTCATTGTCCTGCATCTACCACAGACCTCTTGGGGACATTCAGTGAGATTAATTATCGATGATTGGCGATCTCGTCAAAAAAGGCACAGCATGGTATATGTTATGAGGTCGCAACTCAGTGAACTGATAAGATATCTTTAAATTTGTTATACCATAAGGTCGACCAAGGCTGTTCCGTCAGCCATGCCAAGCGGCAGCTCGCGACGCTTTTTGGTGGTCAGGAAGAAAACCCTCAGGAGTTGCATGAAACTCAGCACAGGCGCGGATTAACCTATCAGAGATAACACTAGCGCCACCTCGGGATCTCCACGCTAGAGTCTACACCGGAATCCATCGCACATATGAATGGTACAATCTTCTATTTTTTTAATAGTGGCGTAAGTTATCGTCTCAACACACGGGCGTATTCTTGTTTTCAAAGCTAATGAGGACAAACCCAATCCGCGGCGACCCATATTGCTTGTTCCGAAGTCTGAACCGGGGGCAAGCATTGAAAAGTACGGCTTTACCCTGAGATATGTGGGCGAGGTGGGCTACTTAGCGAATTACAGCAAGCATGTCACAAGCAGATTCCATGGAATACCCACATATGGAGCCTCGAATCGTGGCCTTCGCCTCGCGCCATGTGCTGCACCGCCGACCGGAAACACCGCTGCCAGTGTGCTAGACAATTTGCCACAGCAGCTCACTCGTCCGTCCACTGCCAACACCCCACAGACTGCATGTGCCGCACCGCCGAGCGGAAACATCGCTACCAGTGTGCCAGACAATCTGCCACAGCAGCTCACTCGTCCGTCCACTGCCAACACCCCACAGACTGCATGTGCCGCACCGCCGAGCGGAAACATCGCACTGCCAGTGTGCCAGACAATCTGCCACAGCAGCTAACCCGTCCGTCCACTGCCAACACCCCACAGACTGCATGTGCCGCACCGCCGAGCGGAAACATCGCTACCAGTGTGCCAGACAATTTGCCACAGCAGCTCACTCGTCCGTCCACTGCCAACACCCCACAGACTGCATGTGCCGCACCGCCGAGCGGAAACATCGCTACCAGTGTGCCAGACAATCTGCACAGCAGCTCACTCGTCCGTCCCTGCCAACACCCCACAGACTGCATGTGCCGCACCGCCGAGCGGAAACATCGCTACCAGCGTGCCAGACAATCTGCCACAGCAGCTCACTCGTCCGTCCCTGCCAACACCCCACAGACTGCATGTGCCGCACCGCCGAGCGGAAACATCGCACTGCCAGTGTGCCAGACAATCTGCCACAGCAGCTAACCCGTCCGTCCCTGCCAACACCCCCAGACTGCATGTGCCGCACCGCCGAGCGGAAACATCGCACTGCCAGTGTGCCAGACAATCTGCCACAGCAGCTCACTCGTCCGTCCACTGCCAACACCCCACAGACTGCATGTGCCGCACCGCCGAGCGGAAACATCGCACTGCCAGTGTGCCAGACAATCTGCCACAGCAGCTCACTCGTCCGTCCACTGCCAACACCCCACAGACTGCATGTGCCGCACCGCCGAGCGGAAACATCGCACTGCCAGTGTGCCAGACAATCTGCCACAGCAGCTCACTCGTCCGTCCACTGCCAACACCCCACAGACTGCATGTGCCGCACCGCCGAGCGGAAACATCGCACTGCCAGTGTGCCAGACAATCTGCCACAGCAGCTCACTCGTCCGTCCACTGCCAACACCCCACAGACGCTGTGCCGCACCGCCGAGCGGAAACATCGCACTGCCAGTGTGCCAGACAATCTGCCAGCAGCTCACTCGTCCGTCCACTGCCAACACCCCACAGACTGCATGTGCCGCACCGCCGAGCGGAAACATCGCACTGCCAGTGTGCCAGACAATCTGCACAGCAGCTCACTCGTCCGTCCACTGCCAACACCCCACAGACTGCATGTGCCGCACCGCCGAGCGGAAACATCGCTACCAGTGTGCCAGACAATCTGCCACAGCAGCTAACCCGTACGTCCACTCCCAACACCCCACAGATATCTCCCGTTCGTCCGATGACGCCACAGAGAGCCCATGAGGAGCGAGTCTGGTGGTCTGTTCTGTCAGTTTTACCGACTCTCATCACCCTGCAAACATCCCTCAGTAGTGCGATTACGTCACAGAGAACTCGTCAGGTGCGTTTTGTTTTTTTTAATAACCGTGGCCAAGTGCCAGCCGGTCTGTTGAGAAAAGCTACGTTAACCGGAAAACTATTTTCCGGCCAAATAAGTTACGTTAAAGGTTCAAGCACATGGACTAATGTTCTGCCGGTCTACCGGCTCCCAACACCCTCCCGATACCTCCCCGTTGGCTCGATGACGTCACAGAGAGCTCATCAGGCTGGTGGCCTGGTGGCGGACGGTCTGGCGGTCTGTTCTGTCAGTTCTACCGACCACTTAAGTTGTCGGCGGCAATTTTTGGGAGGCAATTTCCTGAGAGCGGCAGGCATAATGTGATCGATGCCACCTAATCGGCCGGCCGACGACAAGTCTGGGCGAGTTTGATGGCTGCGGAGATGATCTGGGCCCGGTGCACTTGGCTTGCCAGATGACGTCATAGGCATGGTAGATCTCGTCATAGGCCTGCCAGATCACGTCTGGTTCCAGTGTGTGCAAGAGTGCACACTGGAACATCCACACTGGAGTGGAATCACAGCACTGGTGGTCTTGGATGGATGGTGTCCACTGTGTGCCAGCTTTGATCCTATGATCCCATGACTGCGATTCGGTAGCCGCATACTCCCGCGATGAAATGATTGACGACCATTTCCTGCATCATGACCTGTTCCAACAATCACGTGATCCTGTGATGAGGTCATCGCATGATCCCGTGACCTCGTGGCTTCATGAGTCCATGCTCACGTAATCCCACGATGGCGTACTTCGACGATCCCAGAATTCAGTGATCCCACGATCACGCGATTCCATGCTTTCGCGGGCGCCCCACTCTGTGCCGGCGCGCGTCTACCTCTCACGTTTGACCAGACGCCGGCGAATCTGCGGTGACAGTATGTGACCACGTACCAGTTCACTGGGGCCCACGTCCTGGCAGCTCGCCGCTGCACTGGTGAGTTGAGCCGCCTCGGCGTGGAACGTACGATTGTTCAGATCGGCCGGATATACCTCAAATGCGCTCTGACGTTGCCGATGTCAGGTCACTGATATATCGGAATTCCCCTGCGATGGGAGGTCCTTCACGACTGACTTATGCATCGGCGATACGTCCCCAAGGGTCGCCAGCTCCCATTCTGCAATTCAAGCGCCGACTTGTCAAAGGGCATCTGAGGAATTTAATTTGCTCTGGCTACGTCATTCTGACGTGTCTTAACTTGGACAGGATTTAGTTCGGAGGACAGGCGAATTGCCCGTATTGGAGTCATGCCATGGCTTCCAGTGGCTTGCAATGAAAAGTTGCCGTCGTAGTGAGCTGACATCGAACAACTTGTGCAATGAATGACTGATGATGGATCAGGCAATGCCCACGGTATGCAGCTACAGACGTCGATAGTATTAGCATCATCCCATGGGCTGCCTGGTCCTCTAACAACCATAGACGGGGACAAAAGTTTGTTTTGGGGGGAGGGGGAGGACGGGAGATGGTACTTCTCTGCATCTTCACTTGTATGTAGACCATATCCATATGAACTCTGAGCTTTTGATTTAGTTCAGATTGCTTGAGTCATTTTTCAAGATACCAAGTAAAGCCAAGTTAAATCATATAGCATCACTAAAGAGGGCCGATCTCGTTATCTGGTTTTTGTCGACCTGACCTGTGGTCATGTCTGTTGTGTGAGTAAGGCACTCTCAGTCGCCATCGAATCGAAATATTTGGCATCACGTGCTGTAATATCTCCCTAGCCGTGGAGAAATTGTCCCTTTCAGCTGTAAATGAGGATCCACGGCTAATCGCAGCGAGTGTTATATGTTGATTTAGATATGACAACCGATAACCCGCTCGCTTCGCCAAGCAAATAGTGGCGTGTGTAGTAGCTACATTGGTGTGCTGGTTTCGTGTCGATCGGTTCATTGGTTCGCGAGCATTGTATGCTTAAATGGGGCCGAAACCTAACCTAACCAAACCTAACCCATAGCCATGATTCGTTAAATGTATGACACTTTGGAAGTTATAATACATTAGTGCTCATGATTCATTGAAGGTTATGATACATTGGTGGTTATGACTCTTGGGGATTGTGATGTACACTTCCAATCTAACCTAACCTGACCTGGCCTAGCCTAACCTAACCTAACCAGCGAATTCAATAAATGTACGCTAATGCGGACCAACGCCGATATAAATATGAGCAAAATGTACCCACCCTAAAGTGGATGTCGCTGGCAGGTAGAGTCTTCGATGCATCATACCACATTAGTTCATTGGGCACCACGAATTCAGGAGCTCAAAGCGAAACATCGAATGGAAAGAAGAATATTTATTCACCGCAATATGTTGACATTGAAAGCATAAACATACTTATTTATGCGCCAATTACCCGCTTAAATATATTTAGCAGTGCGCACAGCGTCTGGTATGTTATACTCCTTGCTAGACATGACGACACAAGGTGATCAGTGAGCACGTACATACATTCCAGGGTGCGACCTTTTCAGTGCATCCTATCGCACACCGCTGACTTGTACCGCTACAGCTGCTGATGCACAGGTCCCACAAGCCGCCATACCAAGTTGGGCCTCAATCAGCGGACCGAGACCCACCGAGGCAGGCGCCGCCATACCGAGCTGCGCCTCAATCTGTAGGCTGAGACCCACAAAGCTGGGCCTCAATCAGCGGGCCGAGACCCACGGAGACCCACCGAGGCAGGCCTTGCCGCCGCCGCAGTGCAGGGCGATGATTTGGACGGTCCCCGTCGGACGGGAAGGAGGTGGGGCGGCGAACACTTTACGCGCTGCTCTTTAACTGGCCGGCCGACGGAGCTGGTCGGCCGATCGCTGAGCTACGGCTGGTGTCGATTGTTCCCGCGGGAGGCTGTAAAACGGCGCCGATTCAGGCGCGCTGACAGACGGGCCGGGGACCCGGCACGCCGCCTCGTTTGATACCCCCCGCCCTCCTCCCCACCAGGGCCAGACGTGGCACAGCACTGGCACGGCTGAACAATCACCCGCCGGTCGACGTAGAGCCAGACCCAGAGTGTGCGGTGGCTGGAGCAATGTCGACGGCGCCGCAGGCAGCACGGGCACTGCAGCTGGCCGGCCGGCCGGCCCGGCGCTCATTGTGTCGTTGTCTGAGAGAGTCGCGAACCGCGCAGAGAGCGCAGACGACAATGCAGCTGCCGAGGGCATGGGCCTTGTACATCCACTCGGGGCGTTGATATTTCAGTAGTCCAACTCAACCGTAGGAATAGGCTCTGTGCTACAACTAAAGTTTATGTACCAAAAAGCCTGAATAACCGGATCAGACGCAGGAGCGTGTGTATGATTTCCGACAATCCGTGCGGGAATGTACGATGCCTTGGTGCGTATTGCTTTTATTTGCTTGCTTCGGTTTTGCTTCATAATAGCACACGTCCGATCTGCTGCTGCAGTCCGGTGTACAGGAATGTGATGACTTTGTGCACAAAATGCAGAACGTGTCTTTGAATGGCTTCCCATTACACAATGCAGCCGTCATGAAGAGGATGAAGTAACGTCGTATGTTCGGAAGAAGGCAACAAGAGAAACCATAGCACTGCTGTGTTGAACAGTACTGTAGAACAGTGAATGCACACAACACGTCCCCTGTCCTGAAAGAGTGGGTTCGACGCGCTACGCGCGTTCGCATTTAGCGCTGTGCCGACCGCATCAGCTGACAAGTGGCCCGATGGATACGGTCGGAGCCGCGGCCGTCGGACAGTCCGAATACCTTTGGTGGCACGCCAAGCTCCGGTCATGAGTTCACCGCTGAAGTCTAATCTTCCGATCGGGTGGTGACTTCAGACCCGGTGCAGCACATTTCCGTAGACGCCAGCTGTGCCTTTGTAAAGCGGCCTCAGCACATGTTCGGGCTCAATTTCTTGTTTATTAAATACTATTGTGCTTGCTGTAACCTACTTAATAGTGTCACTGGATAATCTGTGGCATGGAGTACTAAACATGCAATTGAACAAAAGCTGCCAGGTGAAATACTGAGAACAGCAACACAGTAGTAGTAGTAGTAGTAGTAGTAGTAGTAGTAGTAGTAGTAGTAGTAGTAGTAGTAGTAGTAGTAGTAGTAGTAGTAGTAGTAGTGGTAGTGGTAGTGGTAGTGGTAGTGGTAGTGGTAGTGGTAGTAGTAGTAGTAGTAGTAGTAGTAGTAGTAGTAGTAGTAGTAGTAGTAGTAGATGTTTTGTCGCTAGTGTATAATAAAATAATCCCGAGGAAATGTATCTGAAATACGTAGCGTGCCGGTGAAGACAAGAGAATGGCGAAAAATCAACCGTTGCAGTAGTGTCAGGGGCATATATGCTTAAAACAGTCGAACCAGGGCCAGCACTACAATTGGTGGGCGGGGGAGAAGAATAGTGAGAAAGAGTAGTAAAAGAAAATGACTGGAAAGAAAAAAGAACAGAAAGGAAAGGATAGCCTTGAGATTGAAGCATGTACAACAGAAAAAGTGCATATGTAAGTGGAGTGACATACCGAAGAAGTAATCTGAGGCGAATTTCACACTTGTGCTAGATTTAGCGAGCTTGCTGACGAACCACTCCTGCTTGCGGTCCAATGCTCCTCCAAGTGAACTTCTCCATGATTTTCTCCCGGTTGAGTTACCGCCTGGCTCAGCCGAATTTGAATCTGATGCCGGAGTATAAAAGTCGGCGCCGATGCGCCGAGTGGCACTCTACATGCATAAGACGGTGTCGCGGATTAATAATATATGAATTTGAGCCATAGCCGACCCGCATTGGCCGCCATGTCAGAACGGTTCGGGCGGCTCGTTAGGTTTGAAGAGTTATCATTGTTGGCTGCGGCTGGGAGACACCGGCAGTGTGATCCACCAAGCACGCCGTCTCGGTCGTTTCGGCTCTGTCACGTGCCGACGCCAGATGGCGTGTCTTTGATGGCGCGGAGCAAGTGCATGCCGCCGGGGGAAGGACACCGGCACGGAACGACTATCAACATCGAGGGAAAACGTCAGAATGCAATTAAAACCAGACCGAGTGAACTCGGCGAAGGAAATTGCACCACGTGATCAAACCGCCGGTATTATGTGTAAATGTTCAAAGCAGATGCCGTGTTATGCAAGTATGCAGAAGTATTTGGGGAGCAGCAGG
Organism: Ashinkailepas kermadecensis; assembly: GCA_034440615.1. Classification (NCBI taxonomy): domain Eukaryota; kingdom Metazoa; phylum Arthropoda; class Thecostraca; family Neolepadidae; genus Ashinkailepas; species Ashinkailepas kermadecensis. The sequence goes on from JAOTOM010005089.1 coordinate 741,291, forward strand.
AAGGGCAGCAGGAAGGGCAGCAGGAAGGGCAGCAGATGTGTGAAAGTCCGGACTCGCCAACGCATAACTATGGCGTGTGTGGCCGAGTTATCGAATGTCGTGTAAGCTTCCCACGGGCCCTGATCGTGCCCGACTCCAGCTGCATGATTCAAATATATGGCTTTGCCTGGACATCATGAATGACTGGCTGCTACAAGCCGTGTTCGCGGGGCCATGACGCTTGCGGTACGGTATCTCCAGCCCCCTCCCTCGCCCCACGGTAAGCCTGAGGTGTTCGTGACCGGCTACCCCCATGCAGCCCTTCGACACCCGTTCCCTCACGCTTCCCCGCAACTCGGCAGCATCGGCCCTTTAATCTCACACCCCGGTGGAATGCATAAGTGTGGCCGACAACGGCCTTCATGACAAATAACCGGTGTATTATCGCCGGTCATATGGAGACCGCCGCCGCGGGGCACGCGTCACCGGACCTCGGCCGAATACTAACGCGGCCGAAGGCGAGGCGTTCCGCCGGCCGGTCGCCACCCTTCGCTATCTCGGGTGGCTGGCCGACGCTGTCCGGACGCAGGGCCGCTCCCGTGGCTACATGCGGAGATGAAAGACGTGGCTGAGCTGATGTCCACAGGAGGAGATGGGAGAGACCAGGTTGTCACTTAGGTATGTGTGTACCTTTTCATAGACATCGCAAGTCACAGAGACAAAACTGCGCCCGCACAGAACCTGGGACGGCAAGCAAAATATAGAAGCAAAAATTCAAATTTGTCACCTACTGGTGTGCCTGACCGGGTTGTGGAAATCACTCCTTCTGTCCAACCGTTCAAACTGACAACTTTTGAATGCGACTTCTATAACTGGGCCACGAGTAGCGATATATGCATATGCACAATGCTCCTGAGGCTATCATATGCATAATGCTCCTAAAGCTATCATGTATTTATACTCGGAACCTTGTGTTGCAGTTCATTGGGTTCTGAGAATATTGCCTTATGGTACGTGCTAAAATATTGCTACAAATTAATGGAGAATGCTGTCCTGAAACCTTGCGCTTCTGACAGGGTGCTCGGCTTTGCCGGAAAATCAGCAAAGTGGTAAAACACCTTGCCTATCATCAGCACCTGAAGTAACAGCCAAGCTTGTTACACCCGCATTGGCCCAGTGTTCAGTTTGTTCATCTCTGGACTCACATTCCGATACTAACTTTCATGCAGCTCTTTGCTGTCCCTCCGATATAGCGCACCCGGCTGTTGATAGCGGGTGATGGTGCAGTTGACTGTCGTGACACGGTCGCTGACTTGTGCTGCAGCGTGACAATAAACAGCATCATAGCCGGCCGGGAACGGACCTAGCGGGAAAGGGTTACGAACCTGTTTACTTTGGCAGTCTGAGGAACTTGGGCTCTCGAAGGGCCGGAACAGCTTTTGGGAACCAGCACCAGACATGTCGCAGTCCATCCCCTCCGCAATGAGGAAAGTTGTTGGTGAGGCCACTCTAAAACCTGGGCGTACGTCCTCGAAAAGCTGTTCAAAGAGACCTTTTTGAAAGTTCTGAGTACAAATCACGTATACTGAGTACAATCAAACACACCGAAACACCGCCACATGAAATCACTCCCAGGCCATGAGGATTTTAAACGGAACATTTCCGATCCGCTCGCCCTAGAGATCCAAAACTTGATGACGTTTCAGAAGCATCCTATTTATGTACACAAGAAATTTACTTGATGACGTTACTTGAAAGATACTTGATGATACTTGATGATACTTGATGATACTAAGAAAGATACTTGATGACGTTTCAGAAGTGATTTATGCCTATTTAAGCCTATTTATGTACACAAGAAAACTATAATTCCTGGTTTGACAGGGGCGGCTCCAGAGAACGCTTTATGGTTTAGGTATCAGGAAGAATGGGACGGATAGTCGGATTGTGTGTAGTGGACAAGTTACCTATCGGTCTGATGGGATGGGCTGTCTGCATGGGTGTCACGTTGTGAAATTGTTGGAGGGCAATTAATGCTTTGACGGCATTATTCTCCGAAAATGGGCGCCATCGGCTGAAAAAAAAACATTCAGGCGGGGAGGAGGACGGGAATGCATTCGAGCCTTCTAGAAGGAAGTCTCCATAGTCTCAATGGTTAAGCTTCGGATTGATTGGAAGGGTCAAATTAATGATTTTTTAGGGGGGGGGGGCGAGGTGCTAGTTGCCCTCCTCAGCAATACCAAATGACACCACTGACTGCCTATGTCTGTCTGATGGGATATGTTGTCTGCAGATCCGCCTGATGGGATGCGCTGTGTAATGGGACGGATTATCTTCTGTGTGCTGACGGAAACTGTGTCTGTGTTGGACGTGATAAGCTATCCTTGTTTGTGTCTCACAGCAAGGGTTGCTCATGTCTGTGTCTGACGGAGCGGATTGTCTGAGTCAAAGTCTGATTGGACGTTTTTTTACCGTGGCTAAATGCCAGTTGGGGAAAGTTAACGGAAAACTACGTTAACCGGAAAACTATTTCCCGGGCAAATAAGTTACCTTCAGGGTTCAAGCAAAGACAATAATTTATGCTAATAGCATGTGTGTCTGAGGTACATTTGCGGTAAACCGGCTCAGGTATGTCCGAAACAATATACGCAAACGGTGTTCGATGCTCAGAAGCGACCAAGTCAGCGAGTGAGGAGGTGGGCCTGACGTCAGTCATCAACTCAGCGAGTGAGGAGGCGGGCCTGACGTCAGTCGTCAACTCAGCGAGTGAGGAGGCGGGCCTGACATCAGTCATCAACTCAGCGAGTGAGGAGGTGGGCCTGACGTCAGTCAGCGAGTGAGGAGGCGGGCCTGACGTCAGTCAGCGAGTGAGGAGGCGGGCCTGACGTCAGTCATCGATGACCAAGTCAGCGAGTGAGGAGGCGGGCCTGACGTCAGTCATCAACTCAGCGAGTGAGGAGGCGGGCCTGACGTCAGTCATCAACTCAGCGAGTGAGGAGGCGGGCCTGACGTCAGTCATCAACTCAGCGAGTGAGGAGGCGGGCCTGACGTCAGTCATCAACTCAGCGAGTGAGGAGGCGGGCCTGACGTCAGTCGTCGATGACCAAGTCAGCGAGTGAGGAGGCGGGCCTGACGTCAGTCATCAACTCAGCGAGTGAGGAGGCGGGCCTGACGTCAGTCATCGATGACCAAGTCAGCGAGTGAGGAGGCGGGCCTGACGTCAGTCATCAACTCAGCGAGTGAGGAGGCGGGCCTGACGTCAGTCATCAACTCAGCGAGTGAGGAGGCGGGCCTGACGTCAGTCATCAACTCAGCGAGTGAGGAGGCGGGCCTGACGTCAGTCGTCGATGACGCCGCCATTAGATAGTGGCACGGGTTGTCTGCGTATGTGTCCGACGGGCTGGTTGCCTGTGTCTGATGGGATGGTCTGTCTGTGACCGTGTCTGTTGGGATGGTCTGTCTGTCTGTGACCGTGTCTGATGGGATGGTATGTCTGTCTGTGGCCGTGTCTGATGTTATGGTCTGTCTGCTGTTGTGTTTGATGGGATGGTCTGTCTGTGACCGTGTCTGATGGGATGCTCTGTCTGTGACCGTGTCTGATGGGATGCTCTGTCTGTGGCCGTGTCTGATGGGATACTCTGTCTGTGGCCGTGTCTGATGGGATGCTCTGTCTGTGACCGTGTCTGATAGGATGGACTGTCTGTGGCCGTATCTGATGGGGTGGTCTGTCTGTGACCGTATCTGATGGGATACTCTGTCTGTGGCCGTGTCTGATAGGATGGGCTGTCTGTGGCCGTATCTGATGGGGTGGTCTGTCTGCCTGTGGCTGTGTCTGCTGCGGTAAGCTGTCTGTGGTCGTATCTGATGGGGTGGTCTGTCTGCCTGTGGCTGTGTCTGCTGCGGTGGCTGTCTGTGGCCGTATCTGATCTGTTGGTCTGTCTGTCTGCTGCGGTAGGCTGTCTGTGGCCGTGTCTGATTGGATGGGCTGTCTGTGACAGTGTCTGATAGGATGGTCTGCCTGTATGTGGCTGTGTCTGTTGGGATGGTCTGTCTGTGACAGTGTCTGTTGGGATGGTCTGTCTGTCTGTGACCGTGTCTGATGGGATGGTATGTCTGTCTGTGGCCGTGTCTGATGGGATGGTCTGTCTGCTGCTGTATCTGATGGGATGGTCTGTCTGTGACCGTGTCTGATGGGATACTCTGTCTGTGGCCGTGTCTGATGGGATGCTCTATCTGTGACCGTGTCTGTCGGAATGGTCTGTGTGTCTGTGGCCGTGTCTGATGGGATGCTCTGTCTGTGGCCGTGTCTGATGGGATACTCTGTCTGCGGCCGTGTCTGATGGGATACTCTGTCTGTGACCGTGTCTGATGGGATGCTCTGTCTGTGTCCGTGTCTGATGGGATGCTCTGTCTGTGGCCGTGTCTGATGGGATGCTCTGTCTGTGGCCGTGTCTGATGGGATGTTTTGTCTGCTGCTGTGTCTGATGGGATGCTCTGTCTGTGACCGTGTCTGATGGGATGGTCTGTCTGTGGTCGTATCTGATTGGATTGTCTGTCTGTGGTCGTGTCTGATGGTCTATCTGTGTCCGTGTCTGATGGGATGCTCTGCCTGTGGCCGTGTCTGCTGCAGTAGGCTGTCTATGGCTATGTCTGATGGGATGCTCTGTCTGTGGCCGTGTCTGATGGGATGGTCTGTCTGTGGTCGTATCTGATTGGATTGTCTGTCTGTGGTCGTGTCTGATGGTCTGTCTGTATGTGGCCGTGTCTGATGGGATGCTCTGCCTGTGGTCGTGTCTGCTGCAGTAGGCTGTCTGTGGCTATGTCTGATGGGATGCTCTGTTGGGACTGGTCGCAGGCCACGGCTGACTGTTTTGGCGGCAGCCACTGCTGTGTCCCTCTGGGAGAGCCGCGGCGTCGGTCCCAGAACAGCAAACGCCAATTATGATTAACACTTCCCACCCGGGTAATTCATAGGCTGAGGCACAGCTATGAACAACAAAGAACGCGCAGGTAATCTAATCTACATCGCTGTACCAAGACTAAATGGAGGGAAATAAACTCATGCTGCATACTAGATAATTAATGTTCTATTCTCGACACCGGGGTTGGGCAATAATAATATCGGGCGTTTTCACAACGCTTTGTACTGAATAATTCGTTAAACTGAATAAATTCGGTAGGACACGCTTATTAGGGTAACCTCAGTTAAATTCCGGTCGGCAGCACCAGTGGTAGGTAAGTCCATTGTTCCACAGTGTCTAACTGCCTTGACGAGGCAGGCCAGAGCAGTACATAGCAGCACCTGGCGGCAACCACTCGGCTGACCCCCTGCCCGCGTGATGTGTGGCCCAGTTGGGAAGTTCCTAGATCGGCTAGGTTTTTGGCAGGACGATGGCACGGTTCTTATGATTACCTTGGCGATGCAGACATACACTGCCCGGTACACCGAAGACATTTGCCAAGCATGTCCAAACACGCTACTGAAATAGTGATTAAGTGTACTGGGCCAGTAAACAGGCATAAAGTAGTTCATGAAATCAACCAACTTGCTGTCAAATCTAATTAAGATCCAGCTTCACGAAAACGTTCGGCCTACCTTTCGTGGAAGACATTTAGTAGGAGAGCTTTAGCTGATTTCTGAATGTAGGCTAGATTTGGCAGCAGGCTGGTCGAGTGTATGGAGCACTGCGCCTACTGGGCACAGTATGTCTTCTCACTCACAATATTGCTAGCGCGCTTAGATGCGCGTCAGTGCGCATGTTTCGCATCAATGCACCGACCAAGTGGAATGACGAGCTTCCACCAATAGAACTGGCCGTAACAGTCATTGGCTGTCTGCAATTGGTTGACACTTTTTCTCATCGCTGTCAAAAACTAGTTAATTCTCCGTCGTACCAATTGCTTCATCTCGGACCCGGTCGGCGACCAGGACCGAGATTCTGGGAGAAGAGCTACCAAAAAGCTAGCAGCATGGGCGAATGCGGTAATAAATGTGGGTAATTTTGATGAAGTGAGTGTTTCGAACACCTTAATTGGACAATATTTTCACATGTTTAGCTCTCTGAGATATCTCAATCTGCAAAATGGCATGTTTATCCACTTAGACGCAAATCTCGATGAACCCAGTACCCCTTTATATGTGATACTAGCATCGCATCATCTCGGCACGGTACTGTACCGAACTGAGTTTCGCATTGAAAACAGCGTATATGTCTGTTTATCGGATCATATGTGCATCGCAAAGTTATTTATAAGAACGTTGTCATTGTTCTACCAGGGTCAGCCAGATATGGGAACTTTCTGAGCTGGACAGCATGCGACATCGAATGTGAAATAGACGTATTCGCGTAAGGTCCACCGCAATGGTGGTTTTTACTTTTGCACGTCGTGATATATAAAAATGGAACAAATTCAGCGCCATCGCAACCCACACAACTATGACCACCAGGTACCGCACAGGCCCATGTCAGGCCGACCATTGAGACACTACAGCGTGCCTCAGGTTGGCTCGGACAGCCGGTGATAGTGGATCGACCCTGAGCCCATTCAGCTCGGCTATGCCTCGGTAACACAGACGGCGCCTCCCCGCTTCTGTGCGGATTCTTGGAAGTGTCCGGCAGTCTACACGCCTAGTGTTTTGTACATGTCTCTGGCTGGCACGCTGCCCGCTGGTACGGTGGACGCGGTCAGGCTGGCCGGTTGTAATGCGAGCCTGCACAGCACACCCAGTGTGATAATCGATGAGCTGCTTGACAGTCAGCCATCTGGGTACCTTCACAGTATCTGATATGCGGCCATATCGCCTCCTGCCAGTCACCACTTTCATATTAAAATTTACGACATTTTGCATACGGTGCACATGGATATACGCACACGAGTCATACACGGATATACAATACCGCACAACTATATACCGCAACTCTACATAACACAGCTGTATTTATATTCACAATCAAATCCCTCACATGGGAGCTTGTCTGGCATGGCAGTACGTGCGCCTATCTCATTTTCAACTGGTGGGTTTTGCTGAAGCAAACTGAGCAATTGACCGATGGATTTCGAAGCCGCTTCGGCGAAAGCTATTTAGCTATTATCACAAAAACGCTGCACTGTATTTTGCTAAATTGGTGGGCGCACAGATTAAAAAAAAAACTTGTATCCATCACAATCATCATACGCGTCATATGCGTAGCTAAACAACACCCCAGCAGCTGACGCTATTGTCCAACCTGACTCGATAGGCTTTGCACCAAGGTCATGCATTACAGTACCACGGCATACGCGCTGTATTTTATTTCCCAAAAAGCCATAGGGCACGTACTGAACATCTCTCCCGTCTTCACATTTGGGTAATACTAATTCATAAAAACCACAACTTCCCGGAGTGAAGCTAACTCACCAAACGCTAAGTACGTTTTGTGCAGATCACTGACTCTAATTCGAATTGTTCAACCCATTCATGTAAGCAGGCCGAAAGTCTTTCATACATGCGCATATGCCCATGTCTCAGTACGGTACAATGTCACACAGAAACTGACACGCATTGTCCCATGTAGAACAGGCTGGGAAGCTCAGAAAGTGATGTTGGTGGTAGGAAAAGGTTCTTGTCGGACTTGAGGTTCTTTGTGGTGTTCTTGTCGGACAGGTTTGGATGTAATCATACCATGGCCGTGATTTAAATGCATTAACTATGACATGGCTTCTGGAACACTTCACTGCCAACGCGTTCAGCAATGACAGCCTGCCGATATTTCCAATATCACACAACATATATGTACTTGTATATCAGTTTGTGTGTCTGATGTTTCCAGTATTACACAAGGCAAATACACTTAGTTAGACATTTGGATTTTAGGGCACATCAACTACTGAGGCCATTTTGCGACCATAACTCAAGGTGTTATCAAAGTGCGGTTCAGTGTGTTGTCAAGCTTCACATCGTGGGTAGCCAACATGATGCCGCCAAAAATGATGTCTGGCCCTATTGAGCTACAAGATTTGCATGCAGTGTATGTTAGCGAGAGGTACATGTATATTGCTAAGAGCGACACTTCTAATAAGATATCCATCAATTGTCCCGATTGGACAGTGGAAGAGTTGACGAAATGTAATTGTATGTCACTTTATGTGTTTCATATTTCAAGTATTACACAACATAAATGTACTGGTATGTCAGTTTCCGTGTCTAATGTTTCCAGTATTACACAAATATATATATATATATATATATATATATATATATATATATATATATATATGCATATACACACACACATATATATTTATATATATATATATATATATATATATATATATATGTGTGTGTGTGTGTATATATGCATATATTCTTGAACGTCAGTTCCGGTGTCTGATATTTCCAGTGTTACATACCATAAATACACTTGTATGTCAGATTGTCTGTCTGATATTTCCAGTTTTGCATAGCATAATTGTACTTGTATGTCAGTTTCTGTGTCTGATATTTCCAGTATTGCACCATAAAAATGGACTTTTATGTCAGTTTCTGTGTATGATATTTCCAGTATTACAAACATAGATATACTTATATGTCAGTGTCTGTGTCGCACTGTACTGAGCTATGAGCATACGTGCACTGTGTACAAATGTTTTTTTTGGTGTGCTTACGTAGTTGTATTGAACATGTTAAATCAGGGCTATTGTCTTGCGCACGTGTTGAAATTTTTAAATTTAATTTCGGGCTGGAAATGTGTTGACATCGGCCCCTTCTGCATGTGTGCATGAAAACGATGTTCAGTGCGAGTACCACAACTTCTGTGAACATCAAGAACTGGTTGATGTCAAGGCTTTGCGTATGTCTTGGTACGCTTGAAAAGGCTCGTGATCAAAATTTTCGAATGTAGCTTTAGCATATGATTCACGGCTCCAATAGAATCCTTCTTGACTGAATGAAGACCGAAACGTTTTGATACTTCGATTTTCATTATAACGGCAATACGCCAGGAAATAACACATTACAAACACATTGCTTGTTATTCATAGTTATGACGTACAAGGTTTTCTGAGCTGTATTTCGGAGCCTTGCACTGCCGAATGCAACCATATTGGTCATAATTTTCAATGCAAGAATATCTCGTGTTCATCTTGATTACCTAGTTATCACAGTGGAGTTTGTTTCCTTGTAAGACAGACAAGAACATTAATTACATACATCAGACGCTAGGACAAGATCCAAGCAGCACCTCAATCGGGATCATGCAACATACTACTCAGATTTGTCTGGCTATCAAACTGATGGAAAGGGTGCTGTCATTGTGATCGACAAGGTTCGTGTAGCTGTTCGGGAAACAAACACGGTCAATGTCACACGACAAGGGAACCGTACTCCAAAATACGCAGCAGAGCAGGTGTGTGTTCGTTTTATCTGAAGCAACTTGACACGGAAATATCGAGCCCCAAAGTATATTGTTTGGAAATAACTGCCGACTGTAGATGGAAATGCATGAGAAATGATTACAAAAAAGAACCTTGCAACGTGCAGGTACACATGCACTGTCAGCTAGAGCACGTAATCCACAATGCTATGCACAATGGTCTGACGAATCAACGTACCTCTATGTTTCCAGCCACAGTCGAAACAGCAGATGCACCGTGCGATAAATCATGTCCCACTTCACACTGTTGGAGAACTAATGCGGAAAGGAGATCTGCGGCCAACGCGGGTCTGACAATTTTGGAGGAGGTGCCGTGCTTCCGCCGCTCGTGAAGATCGACCAATCACAGCGCGGCGTCACCACAGGCAGGGGAGGGGCAGAACGTCGGAGTAGTGCAGAGGGATCGAGCATGTCACATCTCTCTCTCTCTCCCTCTCTAGCGCTCTCGCTCTATTACACACACACGCGCACGCATTTATATATATATATATATATATATATATATATATATATATATATATATATATATATGTGTGTGTGTGTGTGTGTGTATGTGTGTGTGTGTGTATGTGTGTGCGTGTGTTTTGTATGTGTCTTTGTGTTTGGACACGTGTTTCTCCTGCATACCCTTATCACCATGTCAATCGCTGACACTTCACCACCCACCTGCTATGAAAGCCGTCTTATCAAGCAACATAAGTAAACATTAATCAAGCACAAACAAGAACGAAAAGTCGTAGGCCGGTTATTCGAAAACGCAACTAAGGCACAAGGTACTGTCAAATGCAACTATATTGCTTTTTCTGCGCGTTTATAAGCATGAGTATCAATGTTGGTTGATACACTGTATATCTGGTCAGGCGCTTTGGATGTAATACCACGTAATTGACACGAAAGGAGGCCCACATAAGCGCTATGTGGAACGGTGGTCAGCTTCATGAACACCAACATGTCATATAACAACATGTATAACAATTGAATTGAATTATAACTGAAACTTGGAATTTCCAGTCCCACCAAACGTCTCATGGATAAGTCAGGAATGGAAGAATAAGACAACTAAACCAAGGTACATTTCTGCTTATTTGAGGCAAATGAACGGTTCTGTTCATAAAAATAGAATGTAATACACATTCTTTCCAATGTGGTAAGTATCAGAACAAGAAATCAAGCACAACATCCTTTCTCGAATTCAGTGTAGGATTGCAGTAATGCAGGGCAGGTAGTGTGTTCACCGGCTTGAGCTATTCGTATAGCATTGCAAGCTGCTGAAAATGGCTTCGTCGGTCGAGTTTGCCAATTTACTGACGTTGCGACCTTTACCTTTGCTTTAAGTGTTTGACTTTGGATATCGGAAAGACGACAGACGGGATCGCATTTGCCGGCGAAGACGGACCTCCAAGGAGAGGCTGAACATGAAGTTTCATCACCAACAAATTTTGAGTAAGTAAATTATTTATCGCGTGGAATGAAATAAATGTCACGTTGTAGAAAGCATATCACAATACAGGAGTTGCTAGTTTCTCAACAGGAGCGCAGATTTCTCAACACAAACATGGGCAACCATGATCAATCTCCCTTCGTACAAGCTGAGTTCCCCTATAAGGATGAAGCGACAGTTTTATCAGTGGGGCTGAGAACTGATAGTAGTGGCAGCACAAGTCTCGGTCATCGGCATCGGCATCGGCATTGACATCGACATCGGCCAAACTATGCAGCAGTACACCTCTAGACATTTCCAGAGGCGCACGTAAAAGAACCGGAACTAGAGTGCCATATCCGGCATAGATATTATTTTGGGCGTAGTTTCTCGACATTTCTCCGTATTTCTCTGCACGTACATGTGAATAAGATGTGAGCTCAGCTGCTTATCATACTGGCTATGCATGCTTTTTTCGTCCCCTCCAATGCACTCCAATCACTGGATCCAGTCAGCGTACATACCCGCCCGGCGGCGCTCGTGCCGTGAGATGAAAGCAGGACTTGAAACGCTGCAACAGTAAAGCCATTAAGGTTTCATTTACTCGCGACCACATCAGAAAACTTAGGTATCATCGAGACCAAGGACTGAAAAGTGGGCACCAATCGTTCCTTGTTAAACAAATAGCTGCTTCTCTGAAGTGAATTATGATAATGCGCCATCATTAGCCAGCTATTCCGAGACATTTTCAAACCCAGTATTGCCTGGAGGAGGTTTGTCGGTCAGTATGACCTCTCCCGTTCAACTTACCTCGATCCACTCATCTACTTGGGCCATCGATTTCTACATGCACTCTCTACATAACAACAGATAGGTATCAATTTCAGAATGTCAGGAACGAACCCGAGTGATCTGGACGACAGCTGTGACGTCAAAGTCAAGCCTAAATATACAATTATGATCGAATACCAAGATGTCAATTGGATTCATACAACAGATCAGTCAGAACCAACATCTGAATCATCAAGTCTAAAATGGCCAGTGAAAGGAGAGGAGCACCACCACGCCTATGGAATTTTCCCTGCTTCCTCAGCTCTTCAATCAGATGTTTTAGCTGTGGGAGCCAAACTGTATGCGATGGTGCTCTGAAATTTCGTCTATCCGATGATACATCTTATGTGCATATGTTGGTGCATGGACCAGCCGGGTTATGCCAGGTTACTTAGATATAAATGCATTACTTAGGACCTGTCAGGCGAATTTGTGTTAAAACGGCGATGACATTGAACACATTTCAGTGTTAGTGAACGAAGGTTCATCATCCTGCCCGAATGGATGTTTGTATTACTCAAACATAGCTAGAAGATGAGTCAGAGACATTTCCACTTAACATAAGTTCATTGACATTTTCAAAGTCACACGAGGTCATCCACTTATGATCCAATTTTAGGTTCCATATACTTACGTTATTTTGTGTAACCTCTAAAAATACGCGAATGTTTTTATGCTCACGAGAGCCCATTACAGAGTCTTCGTCATGCCAGATCGCTACCCCTCGCCGACATTAGGTAGCCTGTAACCTTAAATGGCACGGGAGAGGTTCGTGCGATCCTCTGACACTTCCAAACGTAACGGGCTAGATAACAGAACAAAACCCAGCGAACATCTGCCTACAAGATCTCCCAACGGACACCAAACATAACCCTGTCGGGTCAAGAATGTATGTCAGGAGCAAGGTCAAATGCCAGATTTCGTAATAAGTCGAGTCATTTGGCACGTTTTCGCAAATGTTAGCGAATCTGCCGCTCGTATACGCACGAAATATTTACCTTTCGTGCTTGTCAGTATGACATGCCGCGCTTTGTGTCAGTACCCATACGGAAGGCGCCATATCAGGTCAGGGTCTTGATCCCATTTTGGAAACTTCGCTATAAATTTCCATTTTTCACTTCCAACATAAAAATTGACTCCAAGTTGGAAATACATGCTCACAATCATTCTAGAGTGGTCCCCAATTCGAAGAATGCTGCACGAAGACATGCCAGGTCAATGGCCTTGGATGACCTCAAATGCTGGATACTTGGAAAGGCCCCTATACCAGAAATTTCAGTTCAGCATCCACTTCTATCCTTAGTCCATCTGAACGGTAGCTTGGTCACACTCACTCACTTTGCGAAATGTTCAAAATATGCATAGTCAGGGGTACCTTTGATCCGACCTGGGCACTTGCTTAAGGGTTTGATCTGAATTGGTGGTACGTCATCCAGTGGATCATTCTCAGATTTAGCACATCCAGGCATGCACCATAATTTTTGGGCTTCTTGCGCGATTTTCTGAACACGATAGTGTTCCTCAGTCACATACATTTTTCAATAAGATGCGATTAAAAAAACAATTAGTCGTAATATTTGGCCCGATCATGGAGATCAACAGCTAATGGCGCAAGATCAGATTGGGCGTCATTTGATATACCTTCAATCCAACAATGCACTGGTCGTGCTTTACATCTCTCAACTAGGGGTGAGCTGGCGAGCAGTTGTGGCAGCCACATGCCGGCCCCATCTGCAGGGAAAGATGGCCAAATGCAGACAACATTGGCATCAAATCACAACTAGAACTATGCTCAAGGATGAGAAGAACAGATCGCAACATGGCGTAAGCATGCTTAAGCACACCGAAGTCACGGTTCATCATTCAGATATCTTACCTTTTAAAAATGCTATTTTGGGAGCAAGTTTCGCAAAGCTGCACAAATTGTTGGCGATGACGATGATTATGGTGTTGCCAGCTCTCTGCACTCTTAACTGCTGCAGAGTGCAGAGTGTTAGAGTAGGCGCGCAACAAAGACGAGTGCTCCAGTCACAGAGTAGTCGTCCATCGTCTGATTCGTCACGCACTTGTCCGCATCATCTGCCACAACACCGACCTCGCCAAGCGCCGCCGCCCGCTGCTCGCTGGTCGCCAGCCTCACTCGGCAACCGCGTTCCACCGACGCGACGGCGAACCGCGAGACAATATCGCCACCGTGCGGGGCCACGGCGCGGAGCTCCAGAGCGGCCACCACCGATGCCGGCCGGTCGGCGGGTGCAGCGCGCCACAGGTGTGCTGGCCGGTGCCAGTGCCGCCGGGGCTGGCCCGTCCCCAGCGGCTGGCGGCCGGCCAGCGCGGCCACGACCACGGAAATAGCGCCGCGGGACTCCAGTCCGGGGAGTCCGGACTCCACACCCCAGCGGCGCCAACTTTTTCCGCGGCGGGCATCGCATTGATTGCCGTTGACGTGTCGGAGCTGGCAGGTGCAGTCAGGTGCACGTCGGCGTCGATGAGGTAGATACAGTGACACAGGAAGGAAGTGGGCGAGGTCGAGACAGTGACACAGGGAGGACGTCGGCAAGGCCGAGACAGTGTCACAGGAAGGAAGTCGGCGAGGTCGAGACAGTGTCACAGGGAGGAAGTCGGCGAGGCCGAGACAGTGCCACAGAGAGGAAGTCGGCGAGGCTGAGACAGTGACACAGGGGGGGTAAGTCGGCGAGGCCGAGACAGTGACACAGGGGGTAAGTCGGCGAGGTCGAGACAGTGTCACAGGGAGGAAGTCGGCGAGGCCGAGACAGTGCCACAGAGAGGAAGTCGGCGAGGCTGAGACAGTGACACAGGGGGGAAGTCGGCGAGGCCGAGACAGTGTCACAGAGAGGAAGTCGGCGAGGCCGAGACAGTGACACAGGGGGGAAGTCGGCGAGGCCAAGACAGTGATGTCGCGGTGTGTCCGCCGGTGTCCGCCGGCAGAGGTGTCGCGGTGTGTCCGCCGGTGTCCGCCGGCAGAGGTGTCGCGGTGTGTGCCCACCATGCAGTTCTTCACTAGCGGTGCATCATGTCCTCACATGACGATTCTATGCACGACATGGAGCTCAATATTGTGAAACAAACACGTTTCCCAACCTTCCTGGCGACGACTCGGACTGCCTAGTTAAGTTTGTGGTTCTTTGAAAAACTGGGATTTTCAATAATATACTCGGGGCAGTGTAGATTACTCGCCCACCGATACTACTGAGGCATAGCTCTGAGTAAGTAGTCCTTTGCTCAGTCACAGACACTAAATTATCCTGGTCGATGCGCCCAAAAGATTTAATAGTAATAATAATACGATGCGTCGCGGTGTTCCCAAGCGGTACCGCGCTCACGGAGACGCGGAACCACCACGCTCGTGACGCGCCGTGACGCGCCGTGACGCGCCGACAGCAGTCACTTTGAGCTTGGCGCAGCAACTGGTCTGGATGCTGCGCCGCCGAACACGCAGCGCCGGGTGTACTCGCCGTTCCAGCTGCCCTCTGTTCCGCCTTTCTGTTGCTTGCACCGGCAGAAATGTACAGATTGTCATGCCAGGTTCGGCTTTTGCTCACGGCACTCTTGTTTTGAGTACACTTTTTGTGTCGTCTCCGAACTCCCGCCTTTGACAAGCGTCCCCTGTAAAAGGAAATCAGGAGCTACGGATGCGCTCTACATTGGCTATTGCTTGCACTTGCTTCTGCACACAATTCAGCTCTTTGTACACGCAAGAATGGCCAGATAGGACAGGATCTGCATCTGATGTGACCTTCGGCTAAATTGTGATTTTCGTACCTGAGATTCTTCCTCAAAAACTTGGTAGTGGAAATGTAAAGTATCGAGTTAAGTACACAGTGCGCGCATTAATAGTAAGGTTAGTTTTGCTTATGCTCAGTGAAAGGTAAACATGGTTGGTTGGTATGTTAAACAAATTCTAGCACACGTTTGTACAAGGAAAAGGAGAGATGATGGCGACGCTCTACCATGTTTTTTTCCGAGGAGATCTCCCAGACATTCAAATTGTGTGTAGCTTATGGGGCATCCCTTCCCAAATTCTTTATCTTACAGAAAATCTGATTCGTATCGGCCCGCATAGCCAGAACGTCAAGAACCGAAATAACCTCGGTATTTGTTCGGTAATCCCGCGGATGCCTGTAGTTCAGCATAGCACAATGGTCCCACATTTGATGTCGATTACTATATTAGCATGCTAGCATAGATCGTTGACCTTGATTTGGGAATTTGGGGTGACTGACTGGAGCAGATATCGGATGCCGTCTATTTACAGGTGGGGGTGTCCATATTGCGCCAGATTTTCCAAATTTGCTCATGCGACTCCTTAGCAAAATAAATTAAAAATACTGCCTGCAGCTATGCTCCTAATTTGCAATCACTCACCTTATCTGAAATCTGACTTTAAACCCTGTTTTTGCGCGAAGATACAAAACAAAAATACAGACACAGTGCCAAGTTGCAGAAAGAGAATCAACCTTCATGAAGAATCGGGGTGGAACATTCCTCTCTCCCAAAAGTGGTTTCACCTATAACTTTTCCACATATGCACCAGCTTACGGTTCCAGTAGAGACGCTGGTGGAGCGGGAGCAGGAGGCGGGCTATATTACCCCGGTAGAGGCGCTGGTTGAGCGGGAGCAGGAGGCGGACTATATTACCCCGGTAGAGACGCCGGTTGAGCGGGAGCAGGATGCGGGCTGGGCTATATTACCCCGGTAGAGACGCTGGTTGAGCGGGAGAAGGAGGCGGGCTATATTACCCCGGTAGAGACGCTGGTTGAGCGGGAGCGGGAGGCGGGCTATATTACCCCGGTAGAGACGCTGGTTGAACGGGAGCAGGAGGTGGGCTATATTACCCCTTTCTTGAAGTACACGATCGGACATTCTACCGTGGTCGGCAGATAACGGTGGTTATCTGCCGACTGATTGCGCTAGATATGATCACTGGTTGCCACTATATTTTTAGCGACGCGGTGTGCAATGCGGTGTGCAAGAGCCGCCATAAAATCACTCCTTTAACCCGCGCACCGGAGGGCCCCGCACATGGCCAGCACCGGAGGACGCCAGTTTCTCCCCATAGGATCTCGAGAACTACTGAAGCTAAAAGTAAAAACTTGAGGGCGGATATTACTACACTAGTGAACTCCCTGCAGTATAAATTTGATGACTCTAGGTTAATGTCTTCAGGGTTAAATGAGGTCAAGATGGGCCGTCACGGCGCCGACGAAACCTCGTGACCTTAAACGCTCGGCGGCCGACCGTGGGTTGGTCGGTTAACTCTGCACTCGGCAGTTTCATAAAAAGTCATCAAGTCATAAAGTATTAAGGCTTAATAAGAGCCACAGGGGCCCATCTGGATTAAGCCTATCTAGAAAAGGTACTAGAATGTACATACTCCCACCCCAATCAATCCCCTATCCCAAGTTCCTAGGAAGCTATATATCCCAGCCAATCTAACACCACTCACTTGCTACCGCCTAACACCCTCAATAATCACAAGCTCCTCCCATCACACCCATCGTGCCACCATAGACAACCTCATCAGCATCACACCCCGAAGGAAGGTGCCGAATCCACTGCTAGGCACATCCCACAGAAATTCATAAAGCGTTCAGACTTAATAAGAGACTCACTTGCTATTGCATAATACACTCAACAATTACAAACTCCTCCCATCATACCTATTGTGCTACCATAGACAATCTCATCAGTATCACATCCCGAAGGAAGGTGCTGAATCCACTGCTAGGTACACCCTATATAAAGTTATAAAGCATTTAGACTTAATAAGAGACTCACTTGCTATTTCATAACACAGTCAACAATTTCAAACTCCTACCAACTCCCACTCCTCCCTGTCGATCAACCTTCCCTGGAATACAGAAAAACAATCCCCCTATTCTTATAATGATTGTCTATGCCGTTTTTAAAGATGTTCAGTGTGTTGCTACTGACAATGGTTCCTGGCAGCTGGTTCCAGTGTTCTACTACCCTGTTGGTGAAGAAAGACTGTCTTAACCTTGTCCTGCTGTGATTAACTTTAATTTTGAATTGATGACCTCTAATTGCATCATTTCTGTTAAATTCAAACATTTCCCTGAGATATCCCTGTTCCTGACCATGAACAAATTTAAAAACCTCGACGAGATCTCCTCTCAGCCTTCTATATCTAAGTGAAAACATGTTCAATTTCTTCAGTCTTTCCTCATATTCCAGGTTGCCTATACCATTAACCATTTTTGTTGCCCTCTTTTGTACTCTCTCTAAAAGCCAACAATCTTTCTCATAACTAGGGGACCAAGCTTGGACACAGTATTCCAAATGTGGCCTGACATATGCACAGTAAAGCTTCCTGATGACCTCCTCACTTTTGTATGACACATTCCTCTGTATTGCCCCAAGCATTCTTAGTGCCTTCTTCCTGGCTTCTTTGGTCTGTTCTGATGCCCCCAATTTTGTGTTCAAAATAACACCTAAGTCCTTCTCCTGCTGAGTCACAGATAGTACTTGGCCACCCATCAGGTATGGAGCCTTCATATGCTGCCTCCCTACATGCATGACTTTGCACTTATCAAAATTAAACTTCATTTGCCATTTTTCGGACCACTTCACTAGCTCGTCTAAGTCTTTCTGCAGCAAAACCTGCTCATTTTGCCCTGTTATTGCCCTAAAGATCTTCAAATCATCCGCAAATTTCAAAACCTTACTGCTTAGGCCACATTCAATGCTATTCACATATATAATGAACAATAGTGGCCCCAGTACCGACCCCTGGGGGACTCCACTAAGAACATTTTGCCATGATGACTTTGTACCATTTAGCATCACTCTCTGCTGTCTATCTGAAAGCCACAACTCTATCCATTTTAGGATGCTACCTGCAATACCATGGACCTGAAGCTTCAATATATTTACGGAATTATTTCACAACTTAGTGTTACATCGGATGTGCTTGTCAATTTCCAACATGGTCACAAGAGCGGCATTGCAATATCCCTGCCCGTTTATGAGATATCGTCGAAAAACAGGAGTTCCCTCTCCGGTGTATGTGACGCAGAACGCGAGTTCTTCGGATGAAATATTGGGATGAGGGTTGGCGGAAATGAATATACAACAGGTGGAACCCACAGTTATCGAGGTAATACTTGAAACGCTGCACAAAGGAATATTGTGAATGGCTTAGAAGCGTCGCGCTTTAGTACCGTTGGACCGCGTTTTGAAGGTCTTAGAAGCGTGGCGGTTGGATACCCTTGGACTACGTTCGTTCTGGTCAGTTCGAGCCTAGGCGCTCATGCGCACTTTTTCTGAACATAAACGTAGTGCATTCGGTCTGAAGCACATTTCATGGCTAACAACTTCAACATACAGATACCCAGGGACGCAGCGAAGATTTCCTTCAGGGAGGCCCGGCCCAAAAATGTCGTGAAATAGAGTTGGCTTTTGGCGCGCTAAGTGCGCGGAAAATTTATAATTTTGCGTGTTGAAAGTCTTAAAATGTCTTGTCTGATCTAGTGTATTTGTGATTGTTGAGGGGGTGGCGGGCCCCGAGCCCCCGTCTCCTTGGCCGCGCCTCCGCTGATGCCCACTTCTACATTAAACAAGTAGTTACATCCATTGGAGGCATTGTACTCTCTCCAGTAACGGTCAATTTGCTTGCAAAACCGCAAGAAAACGCATGTTTCTCCAAATCAAGACACATTTTACCACATTCTGTCACATTGTACAGTGTGGCACTGAAATGATCGGCGCACCAACGGCTGTATATGTCGGAGGAGTTGGAAAGCTCCCTGAAAAAATACTCCAGTTGGAAATTGTTTTGTTTGCATCCCATCCATCCAGGTACAAAGCGGGTTTCTTGATCTATTAGTGGGCAAGTGCTCTACATATGCCCACCCCTGGCGATTTAAGTTCACTTTGTTTCTAAATATACCCTTTGGAAGGTTTTGCAAAATATTCAAGTACCATTCGTGGTTTGTCCTGCAGGTACCGCGTTGGTCGATATTGCTAAGGAAACGTGTGGTTTGTCCTCCAGGTACCGTGTTGGTAGATATTGCTAAGGAAGTGTCGACAGCTATCTGACGAATTGTTTAAAGTTCATTCCTTTTCATGTAAATATTTATATAGTGTGAGTGGTAATTGACATCCCAAGTTAATGCTTAACCCAGCCCAACAGCTCCGAGCGGATTATCATGGTTCCCATGCCATCTTGCATAGGTTTTGCTTCTCCTTGTAATGACGGTGCAGCCATTCGAGTGGCACCGTAACGTGCACACCAAGCAGAAGGGTCATCGGGACCCTCTGGGCCATCAGACACCTGACAGTGGCACAGTAACGTACACACCAAGCAGAGGAACCATCGGGACTCTCCTGACCATCAAACACCTGACAGCGATAGCAGGTATTTATACTATGAGTGTTGCTATTTGCATCCCTGAGAAGGGCAACTGAGACGGTGGCTATCACCAGGGAGAGAAAGACACACAGAGAGAGAGGGGTGAGAAGGAGAGAGAGAGAGAGAGCAAGAATGAGCAAAAGAAAGAAAGAGAGAGAGAGAGAGAGAGAGAGAGAGAGAGAGAGAGAGAGAGAGAGAGAGAGAGAGAGAGAGAGAGAGAGAGAGAGAGAGAGTAAGATATATACATAGAGGGGGGGGGGGTTGGAGATGCAAGGTCATTGGTAGCTGTGGAGTGCTCTGTTTGTGTGTGTAGCATGCCACTCGGTTGGTTGGTTATTGGTTTTTACGACACGTCGACCGTTGAGTCATATAGCGTCGCCAATCTCTCACGCCGATTGGTCGCGGGCGAAGAGTAGCGACAGGTGAGACTCGAACCCACAATCTTTCGATTGTGAGACGAGCATCTTACCCCTAGACCAATCGTCCCCTAGCATGCCACTCGGTAGCGTTCGAGACTTGCCAAGTTGAATCTGACGAAAAGTTCCCCAGTATTCACTTTCGATTCAACGAAATACGGTCGTGTGCATGTAGTGCATAATGCGATTATGCAACATCTCGGATATTGATTTGGGAACGGGGTGAGCTGCAATGATCGGCACACGGCTGAGAGGACACGAGGCTTCCAAAACGTGTTCGTAGGAAAGTATATTTTGGTCAGCAGGACACAATCGGATCGTGTGACAGGTCATGTCTTGCAACGTTCCCGGACACTTCGGGAAGTGCTGATACCAATTCTTCATTGGAATTTTCCGATTATTTTTGGGACAAGTGGGTTGGCAGTACATGACGTGCACTGTGACTGGTACAGCCTACCAGCCAACTCAGTCTCGACACCACGCCACTTGGGTCGCCGGTCACTGGCGTCAGCCAACGCCAGTGTCCGACTGTATCGGTCACGTGACCAGCCACCTCGCCCATCAGCGTCCGCCGGCTGCTGGCGGCGCTCGTCACGTGACCAGTGGTTGCCTGATAATCAATTGGTGGGGCGCGTCCGAGGAAGATTAATTCATCCCCGGCGGCGGTGCCGTGGGTGGTTACAATCGGCACTGCGTAAACAGGCCGCCTTATCCGGCGGTGACCGGTCGCCACACCCCATACAGGCCGCCTTCTCCGATGGTGGCCGGTCACCACACCCCATACAGGCCGCCCTCTCCGATGGTGGCCGGTCACCACACCCCATACAGGCCGCCTTCTCCGACGGTGACCGGTCACCACACCCCATACAGGCCGCCTTCTCCGACGGTGACCGGTCGCCACACCCCATATAGGCCGCCTTCTCCGACGGTGACCGGTCACCACACCCCGTACAGGCCGCCCTCTCCGATGGTGGCCGGTCACCACACCCCGTACAGGCCGCCTTCTCCGACGGTGACCGGTCGCCACACCCCATACAGGCCGCCTTCTCCGACGGTGACCGGTCGCCACACCCCATACAGGCCGCCCTCTCCGATGGTGGCCGGTCACCATACCCCGTACAGGCCGCCTTCTCCGACGGTGACCGGTCGCCACACCCCATACAGGCCGCCTTCTCCGATGGTGGCCGGTCACCATACCCCGTACAGGCCGCCTTCTCCGACGGTGACCGGTCACCACACCCCATACAGGCCGTCTTCTCCGACGGTGACCGGTCGCCACACCCCATACAGGCCGCCCTCTCCGATGGTGGCCGGTCACCATACCCCGTACAGACCGCCCTCTCCGATGGTGGCCGGTCACCACACCCCATACAGGCCGCCCTCTCCGATGGTGACCGGTCGCCACACCCCGTATAGGCCGCCTTCTCCGACGGTGACCGGTCGCCACACCCCATACAGGCCGCCCTCTCCGATGGTGGCCGGTCACCATACCCCGTACAGGCCGCCTTCTCCGACGGTGACCGGTCGCCACACCCCATACAGGCCGCCCTCTCCGATGGTGGCCGGTCACCATACCCCGTACAGGCCGCCTTCTCCGACGGTGACCGGTCGCCACACCCCATACAGGCCGCCTTCTCCGATGGTGGCCGGTCACCATACCCCATACAGGCCGCCTTCTCCGACGGTGACCGGTCACCACACCCCATACAGGCCGTCTTCTCCGACGGTGACCGGTCGCCACACCCCATACAGGCCGTCTTCTCCGACGGTGACCGGTCGCCACACCCCATACAGGCCGCCTTCTCCGACGGTGACCGGTCGCCACACCCCATACAGGCCGCCTTCTCCGACGGTGACCGGTCGCCACACCCCGTACAGGCCGCCTTCTCCGACGGTGACCGGTCGCCACACCCCATACAGGCCGCCCTCTCCGATGGTGACCGGTCACCACACCCCATACAGGCCGCCCTCTCCGATGGTGGCCGGTCACCACACCCCATACAGGCCGCCCTCTCCGATGGTGGCCGGTCACCACACCCCATACAGGCCGCCCTCTCCGATGGTGGCCGGTCACCACACCCCATACAGGCCGCCTTCTCCGACGGTGACCGGTCGCCACACCCCGTACAGGCCGCCTTCTCCGACGGTGACCGGTCACCACACCCCATACAGGCCGCCCTCTCCCATGGTGGCCGGTCACCACACCCCGTACAGGCCGCCTTCTCCGACGGTGACCGGTCACCACACCCCGTACAGGCCGCCCCCTCCGACGGTGACCGGTCACCACACCCCATACAGGCCGCCCTCTCCGATGGTGGCCGGTCACCACACCCCATACAGGCCGCCCTCTCCGACGGTGACCGGTCACCACATCCCTTACAGGCCGCCTTCTCCGATGGTTACCAACCACCACACCCCATACAGGCCGGCCTCTCCGATGGCGACCGGTCGCCACACCCCGTACAGGCCGCCCTCTCCGATGGTGACCGGTCACCACACCCCATACAGGCCGCCCTCTCTGGCGGTGACCGGTCGCTACACCCAGTTTACGTATGTACACCCCGTACCCCGTTTCTTACCCAACTAATTCCGTTCACTCGGATCCCAGGCCCCGAGAGTTCAGATTGAGTTTGTAGTCTGACCGGAACTGAATTTGTCTCGAAGTCTCTCCAAAACATATGCCTAAATCCGTTCATTCTAATACACTGTTATACATACTTAAGTACCTATGCACATTTTGAAGATGCAGGCGACCAGACACTATTTATTTGACTTTCTCCACCATTCGGACATCTTACACCGATAGCAGTAGACCAAAGCAAACATGAAACGCCAAAGGTGGCAAGAAAGGCTCTCAGTCTACTTTGTTTCAGCAGCCAGCAAGACTGCGCAACAGCTGGCGATCAAACCAATGAAGGCCCCTTCATTGTCCTTTGCAAACATGGTTGACAATTTTTAGGAGGACGTATGAACAGAAGAACAGAAAAAAGAAGTCAGACATATTTCAGACCGTTTGTTGAACAAATGCCACCAAATGTCATACCACCAAATGTAGTTCAAAACGTCGGGTTTAAGAAACTTATTTTTTTAAAGTATTTTTTTATTGGCAAGGTACGTCCATCGTCTTGGGAAATAATAATTTCCTTGTCGGAAGCGTGCAGCTGGCTGCAAAGTGTTATCAAAAGGTGTTTTGGGTGGGGGCGGGGTGTAGTGCCCCTCCAACTTTGGAGTTGAGGAGCAGGCGCCCCCGCTGCCCCCTGTTATTACGCCCATGCATGCCTAACTCACGAACTCCTTACTATAATAGAATGAAGCCATACATACTGAGTCATGCATAGCATGTTAGCACCAGCTATTCTAGTTATCGCAGGTCTCGTCATTTTGCTTCCAGCACATCCCATCCTCATAAACACCCGTGGTATATGCACCCTTCTGTCCTTCTAGGTCACATCTCCATAACCTGGCCGGAGAGTATATCGCACAAAATATCATGTTAGAGTACATCTCAAATGAAACCTATATATTCAGCAGGGGTGTAGCATGTGGGAAGGAACTTCCCCCCCCACACCCCCCACCCCCACTCCACTAATGTTAGCTTTGCCCCCCAATAATCTAAACTTTTGACATGGGACCCAATGTGGTATGCCTCCGGAATCCTTTTGGGCTAGCCCGATGCCTTCATGTATTGTGCCCTCTGAATAATTTTCAGAAATCTACACCTATGGTATTCAGTTTTGTACAACACATCGTCAGCAGTGTCCAAGTTGTGCACATTAAACTTTCATATAATATATACCTCAGTGGAAAATTGCAGCCGGTGACGAGATTAGTTCGTAGTATCGTACATATATCTGGTGATCATTTATCATGAGAACGCAATTTACCTTTCACCTAGGCTAAGCTCAAGGCATGATGCAATATGCATACATATGATACCTTAATATGCTTGTACGAGGCTGGTAGCTTCGTATTTATTGCACAATTCATACAAATGACACATGACACGTATTCTTGATTTGACAGTATTTTTCCGCTCAGGTCTCCCAATGATTGTCACCATCCCAATACATCTTCTTTTCAGCGCGTTCTATTTGAGCGATCAATTCAAGTGCATTGTCAAGCAACAGCAACTGGTGTGCCCTGTCCGCCTGACCCGCCTGATGTGCCCTGTCTGCCTGGTGTGCCCTGTCCGCCTGACCCGCCAGATGTGCCCTGTCCGCCTGGTCCGCCCTGTCCGCCTGTTCCGGCTGGTCCGCCCTGTACGCTTGTTCCGGCTGGCAGCCCGTCGATGGTGACCTGCTGGTCGTCTCCTGGTCCGCCCTGTCCGCCTGACCCGCCTGGTGTGCCCTGTCCGCCTGTTCCGGCTGGCAGCCCGTAGATGGTGACCTGCTGGCTGTCTCCTGGTCTGTCCTGTCCACCTGGTCCGCCCTGTCCGCCTGACCCGCCTGGTGTGCCCTGTCCGCCTGGTCCGCCCAGTCCACCTGACCCGCCTGTTGTGCCCTGTCCGCCTGACCCGCCTGATGTGCCCTGTCTGCCTGGTGTGCCCTGTCCGCCTGGTCTGCCCTGTCCGCCTGTTCCGGCTGGTCCGCCCTGTACGCCTGTTCCGGCTGGCAGCCCGTCGATGGTGACCTGCTAGCCGTCTCCCAGCGCGCCGTAACGATCGCTCTCGAGCCCCTCCCCGTTGGCCGTTAAACAACCCACTCAAAATTAGTCGGACGATAACTCCCATCAAACTGTTTAATTTGTCACCGGGCGGAGTGACACTTCGTGCGCCACTTCAGGTGCCATTTGTCACCGGCGCGCCCCGTCCGCCGCGTATACAACAGAAGGCGCACCGTTCCTATGAAAAATCAGCAGGCGGCGGCCCAGTCGGTGGCGTCATTTTTCACCCGTTTATAAGTCGCTCAGGAGGGACGAGAGTCGACGTTTAGGACGTTGAGAAGTCGTGCGGCTCCATTTTCGCCCTGTCATTCCCCGAGGACGGCTCTGCTCGTGCCCTGCTGCAGTCAATGGTATCGCACTGCACAAGGGCAGCACGTCGGGCGCTGGATGGTGAAATCAGCGTCGGGTACAGAGCCCAGTTTCTGTGTATGAACGTTCCAGCCCTGCTGGCATGTATATAGGTTGTGCTAAAAAGGAGCCGCTGCAGGAGAAGGAGTAATTTCGTGATTGAACATCGTGGCCGCCATCAAGAATTTGCTGATTTCTCACCGTTGTGAGGAATTTTGCATTTGGACCTGCTTCAGAGGATCATCGGTTGACTGAAGTGATAAAATGAGGCGCAGTTATAACGTTGTCATGTCACGCGGCACGCTGGTTTCAGGCGCAGTTATAATTTTGTCATGTCACGCGGCACGCTGCTTTTTCTGCGGTTCAATCTCAATTCAGGGGCAAAAGGCAGGGGTGGCGACGATCCCCGAAGAGGGTGGGGACGGGGGGGGGTTGCGTGATGCGCTTGGTGGGGACGGCTAACCCCCACTGCGAGAGAGATGACTGGGTTTTGATGTATATTTTTACACTTAACACCTATGCAGTGTTGAGTATTACATTTAAAATATATAGAGGGGGTGGATAAAATCGATCTTCCTCCTGCCATGAGTGCAAGGAATACTGCGGGCCAGCATCAGAGATAAGATATCCTTGAGAGCCATAAATGCTGCCAAGGACTGTGAAGGTCACCCATCGCCACCTCAGCGACGGCGGCCGCCCCTGTGGCCACAGCCGTCGTGGCAGTGACGACCGTCCAAGCGGTCACAGTTTCCCCAGTGGCCTGGCCACCGCTGCCCCAGCAGCTACGGTCGCTCCAGCGATGGCGAACAGGCAGCCCAGCGACAGCTGTGATGACGGCCGCTTCAGCGGTGCCAGATGCTTCGCCTTGGAGCCTGGTGATACCGGTTAAGCAAAAAGAAAGAAACAAATTGTTTGCAGGATGCGGTGTGTTCGGCATTGCTGGTGAGGTATGTTGCTAGTCCCTTTCCTGTCCCCAAATCCTGCACTTATTTTCCCTACTGGTATTCACGCCTCATTTTGGGAAAGTATCACGGTGTTAAAAAAGGTACGATCATGTGGGCCCCACCCTTATCATGAACACCGTCCCTATTCAACCATGTCTGAACGTAACGGATAACAGAAAGAAGCAATTGTTCCCATGGAGATGAGCACCAGTATTTGTACTCAAGCTAATAAAATGCATACTTTCATTAGATATTTGTTAATGTCCCTTTATGTTCCATAATACGTTTTCTTTTCCTGGTTGTTGTCGGCAGTTCTCGGCATATATATATATATATATATATATATGCACTGTTGGTTGAACACGACAGTTTGTTCAGCATTGATTAGCTTTTTATGTATGTTTTCGATATGTCGCACATTCGCTTTCACTTGAGAGCCGAGCTGATGGACTATGTCACCGAATGAGATCATCAAAATTGTCAGTTATGGTTTCCATCTATATTTAAATACAACGTTTCGATCAGCATAGATCATCA
The DNA here is from genome assembly GCA_034440615.1 of Ashinkailepas kermadecensis. NCBI lineage: Eukaryota > Metazoa > Arthropoda > Thecostraca > Neolepadidae > Ashinkailepas > Ashinkailepas kermadecensis. Next base: position 768,233 of record JAOTOM010005089.1, read on the forward strand.
TCATGGCTACATCGTAGGTGACATCGCTAGATGGGGTCAAAGTTATGACAAGTCAAACAAGTGGGCAAGTGCAAAAAAAAACATTTCACGGGATTAAAATCATTCAAGCATTCACATGGGCACTTTCAGCGTCAAATCCTGGAATCCGATTAGAAGCAACAGTACAAGCACGTACTCAGAAAAAGGCACGCGTTACACTTCACTCATACTGTATCGTAAAGAGCTAGTGCAAAGGTCATTTTGCACCGTATGTTTATTACCGGCAAGGCATCCTTGATGAGGACAGCCTCATGTACCGGCAAGCGTCTTCTATAAGAATATCTTACAAGAATCTCTGTATTAGAGACTAGGTTATCACGTGTGATGGAGGCCTTGTGTTTGTCCCTATAGTGTTCTTTGGGCCCACCACTCTGTAAGTGCATGATGAGCCTTCTACTGAGCGTCGTTGTAGTATGGCCAATGTAGCATACTGGACGGGTTGCGCAGTCCCCGTGTGGGAAAGTAAATTTGCATACTACATTGACCTGCTTTAACGGCTCAGTTTCACGGTGGGGGTTATTCCTCATGATCAATGATGACGTTTTTGGACTTTGATAATAAATCGTAAGTGATACTTTCTCACCTACTACTTTAGGTCTACAACTGCTTGGAACAATTGTCATTATGGCACGCTCATCATGTTTCCAGGCAGAAGTCATGATGTTTTGATTAAAAAAAATATTGATGTTTATATTTTTAGCATGGCTATCGTCTTGTTTTTGCAGATATTTGGTTATGATATCCTTACATGTGGCATCAAAGTCTCTGTTACTATATCCATTGTTAACAAGAAGCTGGCGGACTCTCTGTAGCTCCTGGTCAAGGAGTTCCCAGGAAGAGCAGTTCTTTACTGCCCTGCCGACGTATGCCCGAATGACACCTTTTTTATAGCGGTCTGGGCACTCACTCGCCGCATTCATGCGGCAGCCGGCATCCGTCGGCTTTCTGTAAACATCTGTGACGAAATGGTCACCTGCGGATTGTACTATAACGTCAAGGAAAGGCAGCATGACTTGAACACTAAGTTCTTTTGTGAATTTCAGACCAGAGATCTCCTCTAGCCTGAGTCTGATAGCCTCAAGAACTTCTTCACTCTCCATATCCAAGAATATATCATCGATATATCGGCAATATAAGTTAGGTTTCAGATTCCCATCGCCAAGCATCTCCAGCTCTACATGTGACATGTAAGCCTGTGCAAAAAGAACACCCAACGGTGACCCCATTGCTACACCTTCTACCTGGCGATAAAGTTTGCCCTCAGGGCATCGGAATGGTGCTTCCATCGCACAAAGTCTAAGCATTTGCTCCAGAACTTTGGCTGGCAGCTTTAGAGGAAGTTTCTCTTTCTGATGATAGACGTATTGGAGGATGATCTGGATTGTTCGTTCAACTGGTACATTGGTGAACAAGCTTTGGACGTCCAGAGATGCAATAATCCCCTTAGGTTTAGTGGATTTCAGAATGTCAATGAACTCCTGGCTAGAGCTGAGTGAGAACGTCGTTGGTATATACGGTGCAAGTAGGGCATTCAATCGTTTTGCAATCCTGTATGTGGGGGTCGGGATCTGCGATATTATAGGTCTGGGCGGGTTTCCTTCCTTGTGCGTTTTTACGCTACCGTACAGATATCCAGGGTGGAACTCACCTGTAGCTTTCTGGAAATGTGTTCCTCCACCTCATCATTGGTTACATCGCCAAGTTATTTAGTCGTTTCTTCAGGGACTCGGTTGGGTTTCGCGTTATTCGACGGAATTTTGTCTCATCGCCGAGTATGGACCGAACTTTGTCTATGTAGTCTTGCTTGGTGAGGATAACATAAGCGGCTGCTTTGTCAGCCCACCTGATAACTATATCATCGTTGTTCTTCAGACTAGCGGCCGCTTCCCGTAGTTTTCTGGTCAAAATGCTTTTGCTTCCGGTGTGCCTTTTTCTGCCAGCTTCCACCTGCAACAGGGCCTTGACGTCCGGCTCAACTTCAATTCTGCCTTATTTTTCAAGTTTGCAAATATCATCATAAAGAAGGGCGATCTCTGCCTTCTTCTTATTCTGGTCATACTTAGGGTATATGTGGCAGTTTAAACCAAGGTTGAGAAATTATATTTGGGCTTCAGTTAGTTCATTGTCTGACAAGTTTAAAAAAAAACACACTCGTCCCTCTGGTACAGCTAAAGTACCATTGTAGAGACCCGTCAGTTTCTTTAATGTTCGCGCCTTGGTTAACTCACCGTGATCGCCAACTAAAGAAATCAAAGCTTCATCTACTTGTTTCCTTAGCCAATCCGGAACACCACAGTTCTTGTATCCTTCATTTGCTGAGTTTAGTTCTGTCCTTGAGACTTTTGACTGTCTCTTCTTTCTTGGTGAGCTGTTCACTCATCAGTCTCCGTCTGAATTCAGCAGTGAAATCCTTCTGCTGCACTGCTCTATCATGTAGTCTAAATTCTGTGTATCTTGGGAGCAGATTTTCATACAGGCACTAACTAATTGTCATGCTGAACAAGCTGTCATGTTCAACCAACAGTGCCTGTATGAAAATCTGCTCTCAAGATACACACACACACACACACACACACACACACATATATATATATATATATATATATATATATATATATATATATATATATGGGATGGCTGGCAGGATGCCTTAAGTATGCCTTTTGTATACCATTGGGAATGAGGACCATGTAATGCTCTCCTCAGAATGGAGAATGTCCATCTCAATCTGAATATGTAAATAACGTCAATCTAAGTGATGGCTTGATCAGAGGCTCACCAAGCTATCATAGGCCCCTTGGCGGTGGGACAGCCCTCTGGTCCGTCAGGAGGGCTTTTGGAAACAAAGATTCCCCAATGTCTGGACTGTTGCATCCACTGGCATCGCCAGGCCTACGAGGTGTAGTGAGGGAAGTAAAATTTATTCCCTCCAGCTTGCACCGTTGGGGGTAAATTAAGCTTGTTGTCCCAACGTTTGCCAATTATTGCTCGAACAACCAAAAAACGTTCGGGTCCAAGCCACACTGTTTTGATGTTGGGGAGAGGACGGAGAGGGAAAACTACCTCGTTTGCCCACGTAACGACGCCTATGGTTGCACCCTCCGGAAAGGCCAATATATGCATGCATGCGCATGTATATATTAGATACATACTTACGTATATTATATACTGTGAAATCGAATCCGCCGACCGTTGAAGTTGAAACCACAACGGACGTAACACCCTGGATGCGGCGATGCCATTCAGCTCCGACTTCCCTGCTTTTTCGAAGACGACCTCACCAAAAACTGCGCTGATAGAACCTGAAACCCGCGTGACACGTTCTGCTGTGGTCGGCCGCCCAGCAGCGCAAAGGATATTTTGAAGCCAGTGAGCCGACATGGGCATCGACACGGATTTACGAACGGAGGACGAGAGTTTTTAGATCCGACTTTTTCTACTTGTGATGCCACAGGCGCAATGCCAAATTTTACTAAGCATGGAGTGACGTGTCGCGCCTGTTCTGCGAGGTGATGCGAACCCTGGTGATGGGGGGACGCGAACCCCCATCCCGCGAGGTGATGCGAACCCCCATCCCGCGGGGGGACGCCACCCATGCCAGCCGAGGCCTTCTGTAAGCATGACATTCGTGCTTACTCACGAGATCGCATTCGTTTCACAGCCAAACTCCGTAAACTACGGCGTCAGCTGCGTGTTTAAGAGTACCCCGACGCAGACCCTTTCCACGGCCCAGACTCCGTAAACTACGGCGTCAGCTGCGTGTTTGAGAGTACCCCGACGCAGACCCTTTCCACGGCCCAAACTCCGTAAACTACGGCGTCAGCTGCGTGTTTGAGAGTACCTCGACGCAGACCCTTTCCACGGCCCAAACTCCGTAAACTACGGCGTCAGCTGCGTGTTTAAGAGTACCCCGACGCAGACCCTTTCCACGGCCCAGACTCCGTAAACTACGGCGTCAGCTGCGTGTTTAAGAGTACCCCGACGCAGACCCTTTCCACGGCCCAAACTCCGTAAACTACGGCGTCAGCTGCGTGTTTGAGAGTACCCCGACGCAGACTCCCTTCACATGGCTTGAAAGGCAAACGAGAAGAAGTTCGCAAAAATACACGAAGTGTTCTTCAAGGAACTGCACCATCGAATTGCCCCTCACCCCACACACCGCATCAAACACATTACGAGTGGTAGGAAATTCAGTTGCATGCATTAAACCAGTGGCCAACCGAAGGGGGGGGGGGAGCGAAGGGTACAGTTTCCCCCCTCCTGAGAGGTTATGGGGCCCAAGAATCGCGCCGGGGTTTGGAAAATTGTGTCGGGCCTCTAAAAATCACGCTGGAAGCCCCAAAAAGTGATACCGGGGCCTCTGAAAATCACATTGAGGGCACTAAGAAGTCGTTCCGGGCCACTGGAAATCACCCTGGGGCCCCAAAGAGTGGTACCGTGACCCTTAAAAGTAAAGCTGGGCCACCGAAGTGGCGTCCATGAAAATCACGCTGGAACCCCAGAAAACCACGCCGGAGCCATAAACAAAATTTACTGGGGGCCCAAAAAGGTCGCGCGGGGCCCTGAAAATCACGCTATGACCCCAAAAAGTCACGTCGGGCTTCGTAAATCACGCTGGAGGCTACAAAAGGTCAGGCCGGGGACCTGTAATTCACGCTGGCCCCCAAAAGTCGCATCGGGGCTTATGAAAATCATGCTGAATCCCCCCAAAATATGACCGGGCCTCTGGAAATCATGCTGCGGGCCCAAAAAAAATCACCCGGGGCCCCTAACAATCATGCTGGGGTCCCCAAAAGATCGGACAGGGCGCCTGAAAATAAAGCTGGGCGCTAAAAGGTTGTGCCGGTGCCCCAAAATTCACATCTGGCACTGAAAAATAAATTTCGACCTGATAATTCCCTGCGGCCTTTGAAATTATTCAAAGGCCCGCAAAACGCGTCGAGACACGAAAAAAAAATCGCGACCGGGAAAAAAATCAATGAAAAATGGGTCCCCTTTGAAACAAAAATGTGGCGGAAATCCGGTGACTTTTCTAAATGCGCCCGGGATGACCCCCTTCAGATCCGTTTGTCCCCATCCCTCCCCTGACGCAAATCATGGGTATGCCACTGATTACAACAAGCTACAACGGACATCCAGAATGCACGAGTCGCTCACAGTTCCGTACAAAACAGACGGAGCATGAGTCAGCCGAGCCGGCGACAGACAATGCAGGAGTTAAGGTAATCTGAAGACTGTCTTGTGTTTGTATCATGCATTCCACGCTTAAAGCCAGCTTCCACCGAACATAATCTGACTTGCTTCATGCCATGCAGCCATCGTACTGTGCCCCCGGTCCCTGGCAGGCAGGGGTGGGATCTTGCCATTCCGCGGAGCTCGATCCTCACGCCGATGTTATTCGCACTTTGCACTACCAGGGCTGTGGGAGTACAGAAGATAAATCGAATTCGAATCTGTTTGAGTCTTCCAGTCATTTTTGCCGTGCTCGGACCTCCAGGCTCCACGCGCCTTGCCGAGGTGCAGGTAGCGTCCACTGGTGGCCGTTCGCCGAAGTATTGTTACCGCTGCTCGCCGTTGGTGGCTGAGACTGCCACCTATCGGCGGTTTGCTGCACCTCGTCGTGGACACCAGCAGGCCGGTTCCTCCGGTCAGATCATCACACCCGGTCCCGGGGGCGGGGCTCGTTAAAGACCCCTCTCTAACTTCCAAACTCAGCAATGCACGAAAACAAATCGGGTATCATCGGAAAGCCCTGAACAAATGTGGTCCAAAAGTGTTCTTTATACTTTTCATTGTTGAATTTGTTTTTAATCATGGTTGCGGATTATTTAAGAAAAACTCGATTGTTGTTGCGAGTCCTATATGTGATTCTCTGTTTCAGTGAAGAAGAATGCATGATTTAAAGTTGCATGAGAGTCAGTAAATTGGTGGCATGTAAAGTGTGCTGCACATTGCCTCTTAACAATCATCACCGGCGGAGTTGGAACACTTTTGGTACGATTATGTCTACGCGGGTGATTGGTGTGGCTGACCGATGGAATCCTATTCGCTGGATGCTGATTATAGGCTATTCATTGCTGGCTTGCTCACCTTGACTTCATTGTTGAGTTTGTATAAAGTAATGTCTTGTCGAAGTGCTTACCGCGAATGTACTTGTGTTGTTGCGCATGGCTTTGGATGCTATCTGTGTAACCTGTTATTGGATTGGGTTTGTTGCAGAAACCACACCCACACACTGCATGTCAATACATGCCTAGCTCTGGCTCGTGGTCCTAAGTTCCTGCTGGCCTCTGACTGCCCTGGTATTCATGTTTGTGTGCCTTGCCCCTAAGCCTAACACATCCTGTGTTGCTGCGCATGCACACAGAACTTGCAGGCAACTTGAATAAATGCAGCAAGGTGTGCGTCTCAACAAACGACTTTACCGGCGGTGATGACAATTGTTCCAAAACATTTTATACCTGCGTATTGTGGTAATTTAGGTCATGCAATGGAATGTTGACACTACTTAGGCCATGAAAGCCCTAAATCAGCCATGGAACAGCAGTGTCTAAACAGGCGGACCCATATTCCCAGCCAGCATTTTTGCTCCGGGCCCGATCAGGCCTTGCGATTGGGATAGCTCGGGCTGTCCTGCTTGGACTGAACTACGTTTTTCTTCCAGTTCACGGTGGGAGTTGTCCCAGGAATTCCAAGCGTCCCCACACCAAAGCCCAAGTTCAGCCCAGTTAAGCGAGCCCAAACATTGCCTAAACTCAGCCCAAGCATGTCAGAGTAATGCCCGAGTTGAATCAAAGCAACGCCTTCGTATCGATGCTCTGACCCCGATCAAGAGCTATGCTTGGGCGTACTCGGGCAACTGGTATGGCAAACCCGATTTCAGCCCAAGGGCGATGCCGTAGCAGGCCTGATTCGGGCCCGATGGGGTTAGACTTGGGCTGCACATGGGTGTAGCCACGGTTTTGGAATGGGGGGGGGGGAAACCAGGGACGCGGTGTGTTTGGGCAAGATGGACGGTAAGACAAACAAACAAAAAATTCTCGGATTTCAGCCGCTTCATTTTCAAGGTTTGGTTTTCAGATTTACCATTGCTAAAAATAATATTTTGGGGGACAGAAAGTTTATCCAAAATTAGCATGGTTCGCTCCTTAGCACTGGCTATGAACTGTATGTCTAAACTATATGAATTATATGAGCTATATGTCGTATGTGCTGGGCCCGACTTCACAATCACCATTGAGCAATGCTGTAATCACGTTAAACGTTGCTCTCTTGTAGCAGAAGATAAACTATTTGACGATGGTTCTGTTGTGTTAAATATGCACATACACCAGTGGCGTACCGAAGATGGAGGCATTAGGGACAGTTGCTCCCTCATGACAGGTTGGGTGCCCCAAGAATCGCGCTGGGATTTGGGAAAATTGCGCCACTCCATAAAAATACCGCTGGGCCCGCAAAAAATCGCACCGTAGCCCCTAAAAATCACATTGGGGGCCAAAAGTCAAGCAGGGGCCCATAAAATGACGCCGATGGCACCAAAATCACGCCGGGGCTCATAAAATGATATTGAGGGCCCCAAAAAGTCGCGTAGGGGCCCCTGCAAATGACGCTGGGGCACCAAAAATCGCACCAATGCCACTGCAAATCACATTGAAGGCTCCAAAAAGTGAGAGCGGGCTCCTGAAAATACCGCAGGGTCCTACAAATTCAAGCCGGGACTCAGAAAAGTTGCGCCGTGGCCCCTAAAAATCACGCTGGGGCTTCAAAAGGTCGGATTGGAATCACGCTGGGGCCAAAGAAGTATTTCCGGGACCACAGAGGATGACGTTGGGGTCCAAAAGACGGGCCAGGTCTCTGAAAATCGCGCTGGGGCCCCAAAAAATCAAACCGGGGCCCTTGAAAATCAAACAGGAGGCCTCAAACAGTTCGTGCCTGGGCCCCTAAATATCACGCTCGAGACGAAAAAAAAGTCGTGCCAGTGTCTTTGAAAATCACGATGGCCCCAAATAGACGGACCAGACCCCTGAAAATCACGCTGGGAGCACACAATATCAGGCCGGGATCCCTGAAAATCGCGCTGTTGCTTCCAAAACGTCGGGCAGGTGTCCCTGAAAATCACACTCGACATCGACAAATCGACACTAAAAAATAGCAAAGGAACTCCGTCGAATCGACCCGAGCACCGGAATATTCAGAACAAGTCCCGAAAGAAAGTTCTCCGAACTTTCTACTCTGAAGGGTGCCATGGGCTGAAAAAACCGTTGAGCAACCGCAGTGGCTTACCGAAGAGGAAAATGCCGCCTCCCTCTTGAACGGGTGGGCTCCCAAGAATCGCCCGGAGTCCCAAAAAATCGTCCTGGGCCCCCATAAATTCGCATCGGGGGCTCTGAGCAAATGCAACGAGCACCAAAAAACTCGCGCCGGGCCCGAAAATTTGCGCCGAGGCCCGCGAAAATCGCGCTGGGGCCCAGCAATGTGCAACGCTCCCAGCGAACTCGCGCCGAGCCCTCGAAATATCGCGCCTGGGACCAAACATTCCCGTAGGTAGTCCCAAAAAATATGGTCTAAATAAGCACAGCAGGACCCTAAGAACACAACGGGAGGCCGAAAATGCATGGGCCCTACAAAGCGCACCCAGGCTCGCAAAAAGTGGCAGGGTCTTAAAATATTCGTTGCAGCTCTAAATAAGCACACCAGGAGGTCTAAGAAAACATAACAGAGGCCCTCAAAGCACACCGCGCCCATGAGACCGAATGGAGAGCTCAAAATCCGGCTGGGTCTCTAAAAAGCGACGTGGTCCTGAAAAATTAACAAAAAGACCGGGTACTTAATAAACACATCGGGGTCTTCGAAAACGCACCGGTTCCTCAAAAATACAGTCGGTGCACAACACAAAAAAAAAACAACAAAACTGTTAAAAAAGGTCGGGTCTCAAAAATGTGCTTGGCCCGTAACAAAAATTGACTGAAGCCATAAAATATATCCGCAGACGAAGTAAAACGCAACGGTGCCGAAAAATTACACCAAGCTAGGGCCTCGGTTCGGTAGCCAATCTGGGATCGTATTTAAGCAAAGAGAGGAGGTGCATCAAGACTCAGCGTGTATCCGGATTTATTGACCACCAGAAACACCAAATATGGCACAAGACAATCATGTGGTAGCAATTAGCAAAACGTACGAGGCATAGCAGAAACCGGAAAATCACACGAAGTGTGGCGAATGCGCCGAATGCGCGTTCGCGCATCGTTCGTACACGGGCACGAACGTTGGCGTTTTGACGACCGGGCGTTATTAATTTGAATGTGTGAAGTTTGAAGAGGAAAATATTTAATTGTATAGGTGTTTTAATTGCACATGTGCAATTTCAGCAGTGTGAGGTCACTTATCAAAGGATACCAAAGGAAAAACCTTCGAACTGGATGGGGAGTTGGGTTTAAATCCGGTGATTCAAAAACGATGGTCGTAGATTGTGCCCCCTGTCACATGACAATTAAATTAGTCACTGGTTACTTTATTGAAAGCAAAATAAAATGAGCCCCTTTGAAACATAGTGGTCGAAATCCGGGGACATTTTAAACAATGGGGGTAGGTGGGCCCATTCTAAATCTGTTTGCTTCCATCCCCCCCCCTCCCCCAAGCGCCAACCCAAGGTAAGCCACTGACTTAAACTAACCTTCCCCATATTTTCCTGTTTTACGAGAACACATTTCGATGCAATGACAACCAGGGACACATAAAAGGTGTGGCACTGGGGGCATGTCCCCCCCCCCCCCCATGAAAGGCTGTGTCCCTCCGGCCGGGAAAAGACGCCCCTCTGAGAAAGCTCGAGTGCACCCGCTCGAATATTGCAGCCATAGGCGCCTCTCTGAGAGAAAAAGGCGCCCACTTGGAAAGAAAGGCGCCCCTCCGGGAAGACCGAGTGCACCCCCGCCTCGAATTTTTCAGCCAGAGGAACCACTCCAGGCACTTTCACAGTGGCGCCTCCCCAAAGGAATGGCGCACCTCCAAACAAGTGCCCCCATGACAATTCCTGGATCCACCCCTGATTACAACATTGCTCTCTCGCGGTTATGAACTCCGGTTGGTTATACAATTGTGCGCATTCACGTGTGGCTTCTCTTGCAAATTTTACAACTTCCGTTCAACCATTAAGAGGAAAGCGGACAATTTGAGAAAAAGTCCTATATTTTATATGTCTAGAATAGCAATGTGGCAGTGTAAATTAAAAACCAGCGATGAGAGCGCCGTCCGAGCAGGTCATGACGTTTTTCTTGGGGAGCTCCTATTCTTATAGGATATGAGTGCCTGCTATCACAACGGCTGCAAACAAAACGAGATTTGATCCTCCTATTCCTATTGCATTCAACCACTGTACACACATCGGACCTTCGACACCTTCGAAATTATTTCGATATCTCAACATCTGCTACTGTATGGCAAGCCACGTCGCATGTCACCCACATAATGCAAATTGAAGCCATAGCGACGAAACGCAGGGACTTCAAAAATTCAAACTACTCTTTGACATAAAGGTTTGACCGTGACATATCCCGGTTTCGAAATGTTACTCGAGGGTTCACCATGGACTATGGCTTGATAGTGCATTCGGGTACGCTTGGGTGAAAAAAATGCGAGGCGACCGAAGAAATCAGCTTTAATTTTGACCCGTCGAGATTATTCCGAATTATCAACTTTTTGATACCGCACAAGCGACGTCGAATGACATCCATTTTTCTGTAAATTGAAGCCATAGCGACGATACGCGAAGTCATCGGATAACTCAATCAAACCTTTGACCTTGACATGTCTTGGTTTGAAACGTTACTCGAGTGTTCACCACTGGCTGTCGCTTGATACAAGAGTTGGATAGGTTTGAGCGAAAACGGAAATATTTGAGGCGACCAAAGAATCAGCTTGGCCTCATCGACCTCATCCAAAATAGATTTACACCCATTTAACACTACCCAAAGGGTAGTGTTAAATGGATGTAAATCTGATTGGAAGGATGTTCTGAGTGGAGTACCACAGGGCTCTGTTCTAGGGCCATTTCTCTTTATCATCTTTGTGAATAACATTGAGGTAGGGCTGAGGAATAGAGTGTTCAAATTTGCTGATGACATCAAGCTGGTAGGAGTGGCAAACAGTTGTGATCAATCTATAAATATTCAACTAGACTTGGAGGACCTAAAAAAGTGGGCTGATCAATGGCAGATGTCTTTCAACTATGACAAGTGTAAGGTTATGCATCTGGGGTCTGGAGGTGATACTTTCAGATATACAATGGGAGGGAGGGAACTGGATGTTATTGAAGAGGAATGGGACTTAAAGCAGAAAAACAATGTATCTCAGCTAGGAACAGGGCACTCAGAATGCTGGGACTCATTAATAGTAGTGTGATATATAAGAGCAAGGAAGTCATGACAAAACTGTACTTAGCATATGTGCGACCCCACTTGGAATATTCTGTACAAGCATGGAGCCCCTACCTAGAACAAGATATAGATATGTTAGAAAGTGCAGTGCAACGCAGTGCGAGTGCAGCGCAAAGCAACTAGACTCATCAGTGGAATAGGTAACTTATAATATGGAGAATATGGAATATGCTTGTGGTATTAGATATGTACTTACTCAAGTATAGGAGATTAAGGGGGGACATGATTGAAATGTACAAAATTGTTAAAGGACTAGATCAGGCAAATTTGAATGGCGCTCTTCAGCTTAGAGTATCACATAGGGGTCATCAATTCAGGATAGACAAGTTGAGGTGTAGGACAGTTAAGCGACAACAGGACTTCAGTCAAAGGGTTGTTGATCAGTGGAATGGGCTGCCTGCTGATGTTGTGGGGAGTTGCTCATTGAATGTATTGAGAAGTAGGGTGAACAAATTGTGCAGACAGGAAAATCTTGTTTTTGAGTTCTAATTTGTGATGGATGGGGTGATATTTATGTTAAGTAAATGTGCACGGCACAGACCCCTTTAAGCAGGCATGGATGCAGTTTGAAAATTATTGATAAGGCATTCAATCCACATGTGTTAAGAGGGATCAGGGGAATAGGGCTGGATAGCTAGGGTAGATAGGCATTGATAGGTGTGTGGGATATTGGTGGACTGGTTTCTTCAGGATGTGGGATGGTTGGGGTGTTTTTTTTACCGGGCTTATGGTATATTCCATTTACAGACTTAACTGGATGGCCCTTGGGTCTCTTATTAAGTCTAAACGCTTTATAACTTTATATAGGATGTACCTAGCAGTGGATTCAGCACCTTCCTTCGGGATGTGATACTGATGAGATTGGCTATGGTAGCACAATGGGTATGATTGGAGGAGTTTGTAATTGTTGAGTGTGTTATGCAAGTGAATGGTGCTAGAAGGGTGGGATTTACAGCTCCCTAGGAACTTGAGATAAGGGTTTGATTGGGGTGAGAGTATGTACATTTCTAGTACCTTTTCTAGATAGGCTTAACCCAGATGAGTCCCTGTGGCTCTTATTAAGCCTTAACACTTTATGACTTTATGACTTTATGACCCTCCTATTCCTATTACATTCAATCATTGTACACACGCCGGACCTTCGACACCTTCGAAATTATTTCGATATCTCAACATTCTGATACTGTACGGCAAGCCACGTCGAATCACACCCACATAATGCAAATTGAAGCCATAGCGACGAAACGCGAGGATTTTGAAGAAGAAAAAAACTAACCTTTGACCTTGAGGCTTGACCTGACATGTCCCGGGTTGAAACGTTACTCGAGGGTTGTCCACGGGCTATCTCTTGATATCAAACATGGGCAGCTTTGGGAGAAAACGAAGAAACGCCGAAGACATTAGTTCGACCTTTGACTTTAAAAATTAATGTGATATATGAACATTTTGCTAGAGTACCACACGGCACGTCGAATGACTCCATTCATGAAAATTGAAGACATAGCGACGACGCGCGAGGACTTCGAACAATTTCAGCTAACCTTCGGTCTTGCAGTTTGACATTGACATGTCCCGGTTTGACATGTCTTGCAGTTTGACATTGACATGTCCCGGTTTGAAATGTTACTCGAGGTGCACCACGGGCTATTGATTGATACCAGATGTGGGTAGGTTAGGGCGAAGAAAAATGCGAGGCGACCAAAGAAATCGGTTTGAACTTTGACCTTAAAAAATAGTTATATTTGGTAGCATTATAATACGGCGCAAGCCACATCGAATGACACCTACTTGGTGCAAATTGAACCCATAGCGACGAATCGCGAGGACTTCGAACAATTCAAACTAGCCTTTGACCTTGAGGTTTGACTTGACATCCTGGTTTATAAATGTTACTCGCGGGTTTACCATGGGCTGTCGCTTGATAGTGGATATGTGTAGGCTTGGGCGAAAACCACAAAAAAATGTGAGGCGAACGAAGAAATCAGCTTTGACCTTGACATGTCCCGGTATGAAATGTTACTCGAGTGTTCACCACTGGTTATTGCTTAATACCAGATTTGGATAGGTTTGAGATGAGACGAAAAAAAATGTAGGCGACCGAAGGATCAGCTTGGCCTTTGTCCTTGAAAAATAATTCGATTTCTTAGTTTTCTGATAGTGCATAGCAAGGCACGTCGAATGATGTCCATTTGATGGAAATTAAAACGATAGCAACCGAACCTCGCGTTCGGTCGATATCGGTTCAATATCGCAATCTAATAAATCAAGCTAACCTTTGGCCTAGAAGTTTGACCTTGACATGTACCGATTCGAAATGTTGCACCGCAGGCTATTGCTCGATACCAGATTTGGGCAGGTTTGAGTGAGAAAAAAGTAATGGGAGGCGACCAAAGGAACCTGTTTGCGTTGAACCTTGACCGTTAAAGTTGTAATGTGAGACGTATGTAGTTCCTTCCAGCGTGTTCAGTACAAGCAGAAGCATTTGTGGTAATTGATTCGAACGATCATAAACCTGTCGCTGAATGTCGATGCCGATACAAATACGCCTCTGGCGAACATGTCGCTGAATACGAATACGAATACGACGTTAACTTTACGTACGTACTTAAGGCTGCCCATGACTTCCCTCAATGGTCTTAAAGATACCCAATGACACCCATAGTCGCATTTGTTCAAGATATATCAATATATGAGCAGGGGAATGCAACCTAAGACGTATAAAGCCTTGCGATAATGAAAATTCGTTGCGTAGCAGAGAACAATTTTCCACCCAAGCGAAAACAGATGATGGTAAAGGTTCATGTTATTCAAGAATTGCCTGGAAGCAAAAATTCCAACGCTTGCTGATTTACCATTCGGAGGTTTTGTGACGACAGATAGCCTGTGAAGCCCGTTGATTGGCTAGATCGGCTTTTAGTATTTGTGGTGATTCTCTTGTATATATATTTTTTTTCACTTTATAAATGATGAAGTATAATTTTGTGGCGATTATACTCCGGTAGCTGAGACTGGGGGTGACACGGGAAAAGTTGAGGGGGACAAATCGCCACTTTTCAGAAATTGCGGGGTGGGGTGGGGGTGGGGGTACATGTCCCCCCCCCCCCAGTGGTTACACCCATATATATATATGTATATATATACATATATCCATGTATGTAAACATACTATATATATATATATATATATATATATATATATATATATATATATATATATATATATATATATATATATAGATGTATGTAGTCGCTGGGTCCGAATTCCAAACACGTATGACCGATTTCAAGTTCACACCGCGCGGACGGACCGCACGCCCGCCCGGGGCCAGCTTTATTCTCACACTCCCCGCGGTCGGGGTGTTTTGGCGCGAAACCAACCAGCCAATGGGAAGGCACGCGTCGCCACGGCGACGCGCGGGACCATGACGTCACCCGTCTACACCCTATAAATCTTGAAAAAAAGGAGTGCACACGCACCCAACTCTCACGACCAAGACATGACACCGGAGCGAAATGGCACACGATGTGTCGCCACGCTGTTCGAACTATCGCCACAAGTGGTCGTTAGCAGCATGGCAACGGGTTTCTCCGCAACACAAAGACTGATGTCACGACTGCGCAAGACCGTCGCAAGTCTTAATAGGGTACGCACTAGATTTCAGCACAAGGCATCTAGCACTCGCCATAGGCGCCCCAACGACTGAAGCGTTCCACAATCCGCACAGACATTACACAGTTTCACAATGTGGTGTAGACCCGAAACAAACCGCCCATCCACTAACGCATCCCCGGCAGGATCCTCATTTCCGCCCAACGCTAGTTATAACAATTGGTACACTAGCATCTTATTCTAACATCGCGCAACCAGGTGCTCACATCACACACGTTTTACTCTGTAACCAGCGGCTGTTCTAATAACAATTCGTACACTAGCGTCTTAATCTAACATCGCGCAACTTCACATCATACACACATTTACACTGTAACTAACAACTATTCTAACGACACCCAACCAGGAGCTCGCTTAACCCGACTCGATCGTCGCAACACAGTTGGCGGTACACTCGGGGGAAGTCCAGGCCCGGGGTCACAGGGCATTCTATTCCTAAGCTAACCGCAGTGCCCATCAACGCCGGTTCTCTCCTGACAGCGAGGCACCCATCCCCTTCTTCCCTCAGAACGGAAGTTGCTTGGGTAGGACCCAGATCGCCGCTGTTACTGTCGGCACCACCAGCCGCTAACGCATCCGCGTCGAGATCCCCACTTTCCCCAACGACGCGAGTTCCGAGAGCGGTGCTTCCGGAGGATGTGAACCCCCTGCGCCTCCAGATTCCAGCACGCCAGGTTGGAATATGCCACATCGAACGGGTGGTGCGGGTGACGCAACCCCGGACACCGGAGCGAGCGGCTCCCCGACGCCCTGCCTCTCATCATCCACACTCAAGCCACGTCCTGCTGGCGTGTCTGTTACACCAGCTTTCTTAAACCGTATCACGAACGCATCTAGCGACTGGGATGGATCGTACTTGAGATCCATGAGGGCCACATGGTGGTCCACAGAGCTACCGCTGCAGAAGCTCCCCTTCAAGCCGAGCTCAACTCCACTATAGGACTCCCTCTGTCGGGCACCAAGGGCATCGAACGCATCCCTCACGA
Organism: Ashinkailepas kermadecensis; assembly: GCA_034440615.1. Classification (NCBI taxonomy): domain Eukaryota; kingdom Metazoa; phylum Arthropoda; class Thecostraca; family Neolepadidae; genus Ashinkailepas; species Ashinkailepas kermadecensis. The sequence goes on from JAOTOM010005089.1 coordinate 784,359, forward strand.
TTCCTGTTAGACACAATTACAAAATATCCAACTTCCGGCTCTCGTCCCAATCATGAAGCCTACTGAACCTCTCATTGTCGTCTAAAAATGTATGCACCGAGCCATCTCCGTCGAAACTTGACACACCAACCATAGCAAACCTGGGTTCCATTCTGCTAGTACCTACTGGGCTTCAACTAGACAGACTTGTGAACATGGCTTATACTCATCACCCGACACTTCCAATATCCAAACGCATCTGGCTCAACTGCATCATGCCACACGCCTCATTGAACGACATATATGCCTCGCCTTGACAAGGCACTCACGGTTCCGACGCTGAGCATCGCCCGTTGCTAGCGATGAGTCATGTCTCTGTCAGCTGGCGCGCAGACGAGCACTGGGTGCGCCTTGCTGCAGCCTACCGTTGCTAGGCGACAGCAGCACCCCCACCCAACTCTACCTGGCCGGGTCGCCATCTTGCCATGGCCGTGCGCCTTCGCGACTCCAGTTAGCTGCCGTGCAAGGAGCACTGAAGGTGCTTTGCTGCGTCTCTAGTTATCTTGCTTTGCTGCAGTCTACCGTTGCTAGGCGACAGCAGCACCATCACCCGACTCTTTATCCGGCCGGGTCGCCATCTTCCCATGGCCGTTCATCTTGCTTGCGACTCCCCAACTCATCTCTTGCACGCCATCCTCTTGTGTAAGTGGCTGTACTCGCGCGTGACGCCGAGCCAAGTCATAAGTGTCACTACACACCGTTACGACAGGATTTCGACGACTCAAATCCTCCGCTCCTCAGTCCGCCACAACACTCAATCAAGTCATCTGGCTCCCATCGTGCGAGTCAGACGACCCGAAAGCTGTCAATCCCACCGCTGCCGCCAATGTAGTTGCTGGGTCCGAATTCCAAACACGTATGACCGACTTCAAGTTCACACCGAGAGGGCGGACCGCACGTCCGCCCACATCCAGCTTTATTCTCACACTCCCCGCGGTCGGGGTGTTTCGGCGCGAAACCATACCAGCCAATGGGAAGGCACGCGTCGCCAAGGCGACGCGCGCGACCATGACGTCAGCCGTCTAATATATATATATATATATATATATATATATATATATATATATATATATATATATATATGTGCGTGTGTCTATGCATCATATGCCCTGACTACAGTTTGTTTACAGGTGATTCACCTTACCTGTTTCAGTGGCAATGCCGAATACTCGTGAACAAAATCACCGCCTGGAAACACCTTTCTACTGGTCTCGGGATCGGGTCTCGACGGTTTTCTACGTGCAGATCTTCTGCTGACGCCTCGCAGGATGAGTAGACATTCCCGGATGTTCATTAACGATGCTTTTCGAACAATTTTGTACATTGCTGGTGTTATCAGTTGCGAACAGAATGTCTCCAATTGCAGTGATTTAATTTGAAGACAATTATTCCACTACAAAAAGTAGGGCAATATGTATCCTAATTGTTTTCCATAACATATATAAATGTCCTGTTGGTTGGTTTCTGGTGCGGCTGCCACGCTACAACCACACCGCTGCAAATGGTTGTCGATTAGATGGGCAGCTCATTCGGGACCACACTGGGATGGATACTTCAAATCACACTGTGATTTCTGGTGTGGACGCCCAGTATGGACCACACCGATTACCGATGTTCCACGAAATACTTTTATGAACAGTGTGGCAGCCCAGGTGGGCAAGAACTGGGACTACATCACCGAGCCATACTCTCCTCGCTTCCCAATCTTGACCACACTAAGTCGTTGGCTGGGGAAGGACCTCCTGTTGGAGACGGGGGTTTATCATCCCCTACATGTATGAGCCTCCCCCCCTCTCCCTCTCTCAGGAAGCTGGAAAGTGCCAATCTTGTCAGGCAACCGTCCCTCCCCTCCCCCAGATACTCGTGCAAGCGATTTAAAGCGCGGAGGATTGTTCACATGCGAAGAGGAGCCCCCCCCCCCGAATTGCGTCCACCATAGTTAAGCTGATGGGGAGCGGGTCCTAGGTGGCGGTCAAATGTTCCAGTGGGCGGGGAGGCCGCGGTCCACATAACACGTTAGCGGAGCCCCTAATATCCTCCCACCGGAAGACGGGCTTAACATATCATAACATAGCCCCAGCCTAAGGCCTATCGTGTCTTTCCCAAGGCCTCAGCCTTCCCAACCCTTGAAAACCGCCAGTGCCTGTGACGTCACAACAACACGGCAGTCGGTTTTCAGCAAGCCGTGTTTGAATAAAAAGCGAGAACGAATATTCCGTACTGCACACACAATCACGCACTCCACCTCATCACCGGAGCACACCGCACCACACCTACCACCAGTCTCCGGGGTGAATCCAATCTCCCTAGCCTACAACACCGCAGAACACTACAACTCGTTAGATACCACTTCAGGACAACAACACAGCTAAATCACCCCTCCAATGTCGCATGGTCTAAACCCCCGGTTCGGCGCTTCAAAAACAAAAATAAATACAGCATTACTATTCACTTAAAGCAGGTTCTCACATACACACTGAAATGTCCCGATGTCACCCCTGACCGAATCCCCCCCTTCTCCCATTCTGGCACATGAAACACTCCAAACTCGAGTATCTCTTTAGGCACAACAAAACCCTACTCACCTCCATCAACGTTCAAGTGAATTTTTTCCATATCAACAGGCCCACCCACAACACATTATTTTACACTGACGGATCCCGTACCAGCAATGGTACGGGCGCCGACTGGTGCGGTGGGCCCGACACTGGTCAAACCAAATTAACACTTCACCATTCGGTGTTCACAGCAGAATTAGTCGCCATACTCACTTGCCGCCAACACATCATTGCACGATACATCACTACAATCTGCACTGACTCACGATCCTCCTTTGACGCCCTCGCAGCCATATACAACACCACACACCCCACACTCCACGCCATCCGACACCTCTACCATGACAAATGGATCCTAAAATGGATAGGGTTGTGGCTTTCAGATAGACAGCAGAGAGTGATGCTAAATGGTACAAAATCATCATGGCAAAATGTTCTTAGTGGAGTCCCCCAGGGGTCAGTACTGGGACCACTATTGTTCATTATGTTTGTAAATAACATTGAAAGTGGCCTAAGCAGTAAGGTTTTGAAATTTGCAGATTATTTGAAGGTCTTTAGGGCAATAACAGGGCACAATGAGCAGGTCTTGCTGCAGAAAGACTTAGACGAGCTTGTGAAGTGGTCCGAAAAATGGCAAATTAAATTTAATTTTGATAAGTGCAAAATCATGCATGTAGGTAGGCAGCATATCAAGGCTCCATACTTGATGGGTGGCCAAGTACTATCTGTGACTCAGCAGGAGAAGGACTTAGGTGTTATTTTGAACACAAAATTTGGGGCATCAGAACAGACCAAAGAAGCCAGGAAGAAGGCACTAAGAATGCTTGGGGCAATAAATAGGAATGTATCGTGCAAAAGTGAGGAAGTCATCAGCAAGCTTTATTGTGCATATGTCAGGCCACATCTGGAATATTGTGTCCAAGCTTGGTCCCCTAGTTATGAAAAGGATTGTTGGCTTTCAGAGAGAGTACAAAAGAGGGCAACAAAAATGGTGAATGGTATGGGCAACTTGGCATATGAGGAAAGATTAAAGAAATTGAATATGTTTTCACTTAGATATAGAAGGCTGAGAGGAGATCTCATCGAGGTCTTTAAATTTGTTCATGGTCAGGAACAGGGTTATCTCAGGGAACTGTTTGAATTTAACAGAAATGATGCAATTAGAGGTCATCAATTCAAAATTAAAGTTAATCACAGCAGGACAAGGTTAAGACAGTCCTTCTTCACCAACAGGGTAGTAGAACACTGGAACCAGCTGCCAGAAACCATTGTCAGTAGCAACACACTGAACATCTTTAAGAACAGCATAGACAATCATTATAAGAATAGGGGGCTTGTTTTTCTGTATTCCAGGGAGAGTTGATCAACACATTTGGCGGACAACTGGTTCAGTGTACAGAGTGCAACCAAGAAGGGCCCTTGTGGCTCATAGTTGCACTGATCTTTTATGTCTTTATGTCTTTACAACCACGCACACCTTCAGCTCACCCTCCTCTGGATTCCCGGACATAGGTGTATCCCGGGGAACGAACGAGCGGATGGTCTAGCCCGGGCGGCAATCAACCTCCCCCTCCCGAACGAGGGAGTTCAGATACCACCGGGGATATCCTATCCATAACAAATAGCTTATTAAAGAAGTATATCCAGGCCTGCTGGTCACACAACACCACACATATACACGCTATCAAATCCACACTCTCCAACTGGCCCTCCTCAAACCAGCACTCCCGTGTGGGCGAGGTGGTACTCGCCAGACTTCGCCCCGGACACACCAAATTAACGCACCATTTTATTTTTTTTATCGACAACGCTGACCTCCATTTTGTAGCACATGTCGAGTTCGCATTAATATGGCTCATATTTTACTTACCTGTCCAGCATATGCTCCTCATCGTCGCACTATTATCCAGTATTTCACCAACATCCATACGAAATTTTCGCTTCGGGCTCCCCTCGGGGATGAGCACCCGGCACTCCTGGAGCTACTTTTCCGATTTTTGCATGACACCAAACTTTCCGAACTGATCTGATTTCTCTGTCACACGTTACCTGGTTTAAGCTGATTTGATATGAAGTTAAAAGCTACCCTAGTGAACAAATCCCATGGGATTGACATTTATTCTCCATGGGACATATGGGATCCCATATATTCCATGGAGGAAAACCTGGATTGTCCCATGAGCAAAACTAAATCCCATTGAAATATACAGAATCCCATGGAAAAACCAGAACAGTCCCATCATATAATTGGGGCAGTTCCGTATAGCGTACCGCAACCCCGCCACGACTTTTAGAAGCCCGATCCTTCAGGCATCCACGAGGCTTCCACTTTTTGGGCAACCGTACCTAACATGCCCAGAGACTGGTCTAAGAGATTTCAAGTGCGGCATAGCGATCTGCACCAAGACAAACGAATAATTAATTAAGAGCTAAATCAGTCATGCAGGCACTCAATGTCAGGTAAAATACGTGGCTCTGCAACAGCCAGAACAGTGGCTCGAACGGCATTGACAAATCTTCACAATATAGGACCAATCATAAGCTGACGCTACTTCGATGATCACTGTGTAATTGTCAGTTGGGCGGCGGCCGGCCTGTTTGAATCTTTTGTGTCAGGTCCACACAGGGCTAGCCTTCTATCTTACAAATATTACAAAACGATAGTTAATGATATTGGATTCACGGACACGGGAGAAAGTGTAGTGTGGTGACGATGGTGACGATTGTGCGTTTGAGGGCAAGGCAAGAACCTGAAAAGGAATTGCAAAAAGCATGGACCATACTACCTACCTATATGAATATGTGAGTCCGAAGCATTTGAACTGATGGCAAGTAGACAATCATTATGTACACAAAATTGTGATACACTAATGTGGGGTGATGTGATAGGCTTATAGCGACATATTGTAGGATTATTAGTAGTGCTGCCATCATCTCGATGGATCTATAGTTGATAGTTGTACTATCTATAGTTATATTATCTATTCTTATCTATATCTATATATATATATATATATATATATATATATATATATATATATATATATATATCTAATATATATATCTAATATATATATACTATAATATCTATATCTAATATCTATATCTAATAATTATATATCTATATATCTAATTATCTATGTCTATAGTCAAACTACCGTACTATAGTTGATGTCTAAATTAATTGCTATTGCAAGCTGGAACTAGTGATTTGTCGAGCTGATCATGATTGTGATAGGTAGATAAGTACCTAGGTAAATTTGTAGCTCAAGGTAATTTTCGATTTCTTGGAATTTATTTTTCTAATGCAATGTTCATGAATGTGCTTAACAAGATTGCGACGTGACAACTTATTTCCTCCGCAAATGCATACTTTTCAGTTGGGAGGCAAAATACCACCCATGAAAGGGCTTGGAGTTGGGTAATATAGCATGAAAAGTAATGTTCAAAATCAGGAAAAATGCAATATAACCTAACCTAGCCTAACCTTTCATGCAAGAAAACGTTTTTAATGGGAAAAATTATTCCCTTCGCACTACGACAACTTCTGAACGGAGCGTAATAAATCAATAAGGAAAAAGCGGTAAAAAGCGGTTCCTAGATCAATTCTGTATCTTGAAGGGCTGATGCAATCCTCCTGGGATTGCTGAATCAATTGGAAATAAATGCTAATACGAAATGCGTACCCTGAACTCCCATACACTAGCGGATCCAGGGAGGGGCCATTCCGGCCATGGCCCCCCGAAGCGCTTAAAAGGGGGGCCATAGTGTGTTTTGCCCCCCGAAACCAACAGAAGTAAACTGAATTAAAATGCAGTAACTTTTGCCGAGGTTAAAAAATATCGTCTGGATGAAAGAATCTCCAATTTTACAGGTTTAAAAAAAACATAATTGTTTGGAAGCCAATATGGTAGCATAGTACATTCTGACACACATCGAGGGTTCCATGCTGCTCAAGTTCTGCTTACAGCAAGAGTTGACAAAACCAGATCTGCCAATGTGTACACGTGCACGAACGTTGACGTGGTACAAGACGTTGAACGTGAACGTGAACGTTTTAGTAAACAAGAACAAGAATACCGTAACTTAGAAGCGGTGGAGGTAGGCTGGGGCCCCTACACAGGAAATTATGTTGTCATTAAGTATTATTGTTAAAAAATGGGTCCCTTTGACAAATAGTGGTAGAAATCCGATGCTTTTAACCAAAAATAGTGGGAGAATGGGCACCCTCCAAATCCCTTCAACCCCTCCCCTGATGCAATTCCTAAGTACGCCACTGGGGGAGGGGAAAGGGGGGGGGGGGGCTGACGCGGAAAACAGAAAGTTCCTCCCCCCCCCCTCAAACCGGTGGGCTAGATCCGCCAGTGCTCCCATAGGCGCACGGCCTAAAACCGGCCGCGTTTCCGTGTTTTTACTTACCCTCAGCTGGATGGGCTGATACGCAAACAGCTGTTGGTTTCCAATCCAGGCGTACATGATCCATGATGTAACTACCTAGGTAGATACCTAGTAGGTAGTAAACCGCTTACCGCTAAATGCTGCCATATAAATTAAGCACAAATTGTAAGTTGTAACGTTAAAGTTTTAGGACAGTACAAGCTACAAGCAGTAGGTGGTTTTACAGAGGATTTTTGGTTTCAGGTCACGTGGTATCAGGAACAGGATAGAGGGAGAAGACCTAGGATAATGATCCGCATAAATTAAAAGCGACCACCAAATTTAATTCTCACATAAGTTTTAATAACGAAATGTGTATTCCTACCAACGCTGCTGAAATAATTAAAATTAAACTTACGAACATCAGCAAATTGCAATACGCTTTCTGATTTACGTGGAGACTGCACTCAGCTCTACTGGATCTGGCAGCCGACAAGTAACTGCCAGATGACAAATTGGCGCCATGGTTAAATTAGCGAGGGGTGCGGTTATAAGCCAACTTCCTGAGCATTGGTAGATAAAATCAGAACAAAAGTATATTTAATCGATGTCAACCAAGTTTATAAATCCATACCTGATACTCCCGGCATGTTCACACCGCACAACTAATAAATATTCACAACATACCCCATGAGTAGGACACTCGTGCGCCTACTGATTTGTTACCTGCCATCTATTGGGATAGCGGTTTCGGAATATACAATGGTTGAAGGAAAATTATACTAAAAACAATCCGTGCAAAACCTTTTTATTCCCACCACCAAGCAATAATTATTGTCATCGAAAAAACTGGAAAAATTGAGCGAAACCAATTCTTATTAATATTAAATGTTCTCCGATGTACTTTTTTAGTTCATGTCTGGAATGTTTTAGTTGAAGCCAGGGATGACTTGGAAGGATCAAAAGCGACTAGACGGGAGAGCAAATTGCCGGTGTAAAACCGCCTATTCTCGGCTGAGCGTTGGGAATATCTCGATGGAAGACAGGTGGTATAATAGGTATAATAAGAGAGAAGAGGGACTGAAGCCTTCTCAGGATGTTCTATGCTGAGATTTAAAGAAACCCAAGGTAGGTAACTACCTAGATACATACGTAGTTTGTTACTGGCCTGATCTGGGTGTTAATGGCCTTACTGGCATAACAAATGCCGGGCGTACCTAATCCTAATCAGTGGCAATGCGTAAAAGGCAGGGTGGAATTAAGGCACTTCTTAAGATATTTTATCTCTGAAAACATTTTTGCACTCCAGGTTCATATGGGATAAGATGTGTTTCACATGTACTCTGACAAATGTGGGAACAAAGATATAAATAAAAACAAATGCAGAACAACACCCAAAAAACTGGTTATTCCACTTATGGTCACCACTCAAAATAACCACTTTTTATAGCAGTACTAGCCAGACCACAGATTCACACACTCCTATCAATCTCAACCACCAGAATTGCAGACAACAATTTGCCACAGGGTTAAAATAATGTTTTTTTTTTGGTGAGATGTAGAAACGAGCATAGCAGGATGTCGAAATTTGCCATGAAATTAGTGTAATTTAAAATGCTTTTTTGATGTCTTTCAGACTAAAATTTTAGTAAATGGTGTAGGTACTTATGACTGGACCTTTATCATTTGTTTTGAGTTTCATAATTTAAGAGGAGCTATATTCAGGATAAGGAGAATAATGGTAGTCTTTACCTTTTGGCCGACACATGCTGCCAAGGTTCGTGATTTGTAAAGAGGTGTACAGTGGGGTATTATTCCAGATCCAGGTAAATGCGATTTTTTGGATTTTTTTTAGTACAGGGTATTTAATGTAAAATCATGATGCGCTCACTCATTTTCTCCGCAAATGATTATTTTTCAGTTGGCAAACAAATACACGACCATAATCTTCACTCTGCAAACATAGCACATGGCATATAATTATCCGTGCCTGGTGTGTCACAGATGTGATGAAGACATTCAACACTTTTTCTTCTTTTTTTCGGAATACCATGTTTATGAGGGTGATTCGGAAGATGCGATCACTCGTTTTCTCCGTAAATGCTTGCTTTTCAATTTGAACGATGACGTCATAGTCACGTCGGTACGGTATGATGACGTCATAGGCATGGGACTGAGTCTTCGATTGGCTAACGCTACAAACGTTCACATACCTTAATGAGATGGTCCCGGCTTTATCTAACCACAGATTAATAAAACAACTTGCCACGGTTCCAGGCGGGTTCCGTCGAGAAAAGTTCCTTTGTAGTCGCTTGTAACGAACCCACACATCTTCTCCTTCCTTCTGGCGACACGAAACGTCTCAGTGCACTCCCACCGATGCCTACTCTCCTGCAACCTGCAGGCCTTGGAACACTTAGAGCAGACAACTCCGGCAGGAAGAACTCCGTGGCATCTAAGGAAGTCTAAGCTTGCTTGGTTGTCCTTATAGCAAAGTTTGATTATATCATATGGCACTGGATCACAACCTACACACACCGAAGCCATTTTCGAACTGTTGACCTCAAGGTGACCCCTGTGACCCCGGTCTCGTCTATCCTCACGACTTCCAACAAATAGTATGATAATTCATAATTAAATAGGAAAATCTAACCTAACCTAACCTAACATAATACAATCTACTCTTATCTAAACTAATATAAACTCATATATTTTAATTTAAAAACACAAGCATAATGTTTATCATGACGGACCGCGAAGTGATATTTAAAAGAGTCAGCTTTCTGCTCGGTCTCGTCGTCTTTCCTCACGACTTCCAACAAGCATTATGATAATTAATAATTAAATAGGAAAACCTAACCTAACCTAACCTAACGTAATACAATCTACTCTTATCTAAACTAATATAAACTCATATATTATCATTTAAAAACAAGAGTAATATTTATTGTGATGTCATCCATACATCACGGCTACAAGCCGTGCTCTGCTTAGTTTTTTTTGGGGCATTGTGGTGAAATAGTGGTGGTGTCATCTATGTGGCAAAGAGGTGGAAATTAAGCATTTTTGACGTGAGAAAGTGTTGAATCAACTGCGTGAAGTGTTGAATGTCCCTTTAATCACGTCTGAGAAGTGCCAGGTGAGGGATCAATAAATTAGGCAACAAACAACAGCGGTGTGGCATATATGGCGCATTATAGATATTATCGCTAAGATTAACCGAGACGTAAGCATTTACGGAGAAAACGAATGATCGCATCTTCCGAATCACGTTCATAAACATGATATTCCGGGACAAGAATCCGAAAATTCCAAAAACACCCTTGTAGACAGAAATACCCTCAATTTAATACTTTTTGACATCGAAAACCTTGTGTTTGTCTTAATTAGACATTATCTCAGAGAATGAATACTCGCAACACGCCGTGCCAGCAACAGTCAATAAGGGCCGGAAATTCCTTGCGATGCTGTATTATTTTATTTTTAATATATCTGATGAAGTCATTTCCGAAAACTTTGTTTCAAACTATTCTGGTTTTCCGGTTAGGTTAGGTTAGATTAGATTATATTATGATATAATATATTTTTTATATTATGCTACGTTATCTTAGTCTAGGTTAGGTTACGTTATTTTTTTTGTCCCCGACTTAATGCATATGACGTCATCAACCATCGCTGACTTAAAAGTAATCATTTGCGGAGAAAATGAGTGGTCGCATCATGATTTTTACGTTAAAATACCCCGTATTCAAAAAGAAATTATAAAAATTGCATTTTACCTGGATCTGGAAATTGACCTACAGTGGGGAACAGTGACATCACAGGAGTCAGGGAAGTGACATCACAACGTCACAAGTGCTTCGGAGGATTCTGGTTTTCTGGTTAGATTAGATTATATTATGCTATGATACATTTTGTATATTATGCTACATTATCGTAGTCTAGGTTAGGTGGTAATCTTTATCGACACCCGACTCCTGTGACGTCACTTCCCTGACTCATGTGACGTCACTGTTCCCCACTGTACACCTCTTTACAAATCACTAACCTTGGCAGTATGCATCAGCCGAAAGGTAAAGATTACCAGAATAATAACTATGCTATAAACTGGTATTGTATGCCATATTACATTATAGGGCATCCCTTTACCTGAAGTTGCATTGCAAAATGTTTGTGTATCACCATTCCTTATCGAAAGCATGCACATGCTATTTATAACGAGATACTGTTAGAAAGGAGACATGAATACTTCATATCAAGGAGCAGGATTCCGATGCTTCTTGGAGAAGGATGTTGATTGAGTGTTCAGAAAGTGGTATATTTCACTAATAATTTATCACTGATATGCCAACAGCACTTGCAAGATGGTGTGCATGCACACTGCATGTAATGTTCTCCGGCTATGGAGCCACGTCTCTGGAATCCTGTGTTCTTGCCACCCATGTAGTGGGAATATTTGACAGTTTTAAGAGATGTCCTCTGGAGTCCTGGAGGCCACCGATCAGAATTGGCTGCATTAGCGTTTTCTGTTCTGAAATCTGTCTGTCAACCAATCAATGCAAGGTATTTTATATGACGTCATAACCATTCGCAACTTTGAACACATGGTTAACAGTGTCATACTGCAAACACAAGACCTTGACTGATCATTTGCTTTGCACACCACTATCACATCCAACTGTTGCATGTGTGGTAGTGGAGTTGCATTCATATTACTTAGGAATTTGGCTACATAGGTAGGTATGTGTTCTGAGCTGAGGGTGAAGTGTGAAGTATTTTGTTTGTTTTTCATATGGCTAGCCTTGTACTGAGACCAACGGTGAAAGGAAAGCACATTGCTCCTGTGAGTTATAAGAGGCGAAACAGTGCTGATTATCACAAGTCACTGCTGGGTGGTGCCATCCATTGTTCACTTCTTTGTTCCCATGTTTTTACATTTGATTTGACCAAAAATGGCAATGCATATTACTTATGGGTATTATGTAGGTACTGATTACATAGGTTTTTCTGGTTGGTTACTGGTAAACAGATTCCATGCATACAAAAAATAATGTCCATGAAAATGTACTCTGGAAGAAGTTTGTATGCACTCTGACTCACAACCCAGAAAGTAAGTTTCCCACTCTGGTATAAGGTGTATTGTATAAGTACCTATCAATCAATCCTTGTATTGGTACCAAGAGACACTCGGTATCAAATGTCAAAAACGCTAAAAAAAAGGGGGTGGGACAGGAGGCTACTAAAACATTAAAAACACATGCATACAATACTCAAACATTCCCACGTACAGCTCTTTTCAGCGCCTCCTTCAGCTTAAACTTAAAACCTATGTACCTATAATCCAACCTATGTACCTATAACTAGGTACTTAGGTAGGTATGTACCTAGTGTGTAAGCATGTATGTATAAGGTACCAACCTAGGTAGTGTATAAGGATAAATTTGCAGTTTAAGGTAATTTCAGTATTATTGCAGTTCCAGGTTTTAAAAGGGTTTACACACATTTTATGCCCATGAAGCATACAAAGGGGTTCAATTTGGTTAAGTTAGGTTAGGTCTGGGTTTTGTTGTGAGCTAGAAAAGTTCCATTTTTCCATTTAAAGAAGTGTCTTCAAAAACAGTTAGGGCTATCTTAGGTTACGTTTTATAATTGGAAATTAAAAAATGTTCGGAAATTGTTCATTAAAAAAATAATCAATTGCTTTCTTGCATGGAACGTTAAGCTAGGTTATGCTACATTATTTTTTCTTGATTTTGAACATGGCTTCGCTATGCTATGCTACCCAACTCCAAGCCCCCTTTTAGGTATTATTTTGCCTCCCAACTGAAAAGTTTGCATTTGCAGAGAAGATAGTCACATCATATTCAGCACATTCATAATCATTGCATTAGAAAAAAAGAAATTCCATGGACTCAGAAATTACCTTAAACTGCAAATTTACTGTAATTTCTGATTTCTTGGAATTTCTTTTTTTTAATGTAATGTTTATGAATGTGCTGACCAAAGGCTAATTTCACTAACATCAAAAGCTGTGTATTCACACTGAATTTGGTGTAAATACACCTTTAGGTAATCTTCAAGTACCCCTCATAATTTCTTTATATCAACAAGGCATTTAAGTCACCATCAGCTGACTGCCAGTTAGCTGTTAGTGACTTGAGTATTAAATAAGATGAAATATATTTAAGTAAATAAATGTTATTAAATTAAATATAATTAAATAAGATTACCTAAAGGTGTATTCACACCAAATTCAGTGTGAATGCACAGCTTGTGATGTTAGTGAAAATGGCGTGAAGATGTGACCACTCATTTCCTGTGCAAATTCATGCTTTTCAGTTGTGAGTAAAATTACACCCACAAAATTGCTTCGAATTGGGTAATATAGCATAAAAAGCAATGCTAAAAATATAGAAAATGATGTAACATAACATAACCTAACCTAGCCTAACCCTCCATGCAAGAAAGCAATTTCTGTTGTTAAAAATGGGCAATATCCAACCAATTTCTTTCCTCTCAAAAATTCCAAATAAAAAAACCTAGCCTAACCTAGCCAAAGCTAGTCTGAGCTGTTTTTTTAAGGAGAAATATGTATTAAAAAAAAATATATTTTGCAACATCCATTTTGGCATGTTTTTTCTTACAACAAAAGCCTAGCCAAACCTAGCCCTTTTGTATGCTTTATGGAGGTAAAATGTGTGTAGAACTTGTCTTTTGCTATCTTAAACTGCAATAATGCCAGTATAGGTAAGTATGTCATATAAAAGTGTATAGTAACACAATTAGCTTGGTACTTACTGATATAATTATCCATTTATAAGCATGATCTAAGTCACGCAGTATCAATCCCACCCCATTCTCAAGAATTCCCATCCCCCTACTGCATAACTAGGTACAGCACTAGGGAGCCTATTCTACTGATCAACCAGCCTTTGCAAACTTGTTGGGATTTACCTTATTGTCTTGTCTGGTCTGAATTGATGACCCCTCTATGATTCTCTAAATAGAAGAGCATTCAGGCATGGCTAGAGATCCTGGGAGGGTTGGTTAGGCGTCCAGACCCTCCCCTGGTTTGGTACCATGCTGATGTTAATGTGTCATTTTCCTATTCAATCTGGTATTTTTTTTAAAAGGACTTGGACCCCTGGCTTCATGAGATATTTCCAGCCCTGCATAAAGATTATCAAACCACTTTTGTTGTTGTATGCATTTCAACAAAATCACCTGCCAGCTTTTATTTTTTTACTTGAAGCTTGGCATGGAATTTGAAGAAAAAAATGCATATTCAATATTGTGATAAAATTCAAATATTCAATATACAGGATGGGTGTTTATACAGAAGAAGCCCCTGAGTACAAATCAGGAAAAAAAATGTATGGATTGCACTTGTTGAAGCTTATCTAGCAACTTCTTCCTCCATCATTTCTTTGGGAAATCACATAAGCAAATATTCACTATTTAAAGTAACTACACTTGCTGTCACTACTAGAGAAACATGGGCGCTAAATGATCTACCATGGTCGGTGTGCCCTAAACCCAAATCACACACACACTACTAGAGAAACACTGACTGCTTCTGTGGAGATGTGCCTTAAAGGCCAAATAACTAACTAACCAACTCATCAGGTATCTTTGTGCTACTTGGATACACATCAGAATACTTCATGTTTTGTGTTAATTATTTTTAATATATGTTTTGGAAAGTTCATGGAATTTTCGTTATCAAACATTGCACCTAAAATATTAGCCATATATCCATGAAATTTCAGTAATAGGATATTGAAATGTCTGAATCAAATATACATGAAGTATTCTGCTGTGCATTGTGCAGCACTATGGGGTGATAGCTTTTCATCTCATGAAGTGGCACACATCTCCAAGTGGAAGCATGTTTTAGTTACCTTGGCACTAAGTCATCTTCTATTGCAGTGTTTTCGTAAATTTGTATCAGAATAACACTAACGTTTTATGTTTCCTTTGTAATGACTGTGTGCTGCCACAAACAGTGAGTTGTGATAAATGTGTCTAACAGCACATTGACTACTACTAATATTTGAGATACAAAGGTTTTTGGCTATCTGGCATCAGTAAATTTGAGATGATCTAATACATTTTGATAATCTACTACATTACATTCTATGCATTTTGGAGGATCTAACATCCATAGGTTTTAGGAGATCCAAGACCCATAGGTTTTAAGAGATTGAACATCCACATATTTCAGTTGACACAACATCAGTAGGAAGTAGATCATTTGAAACTAACACACCTAAATCTCTTTTCTCTTCAATAACATCCAATCTCCTACCTCCCATTGTATATCTGAAAGTCTCACCTCCAGACCCAAGGTACATAACCTCACATTTTTCATAGTTGAATGACATCTGCCATTGATCAGCCAACTTTTTTAGGTCCTCTAAGTCTAGTTGAATATTACTAGATTGCTCACCACTGTTAGCCACTCCTACCAATTTGATGTCATCAGCAAATTTGAACACCCTATTCCTCAGCCCTACCTCAATGTTATTAACAAAGCTGATAAAGAGAAGTGGCCCTAGAACAGAGCCCTGTGGCACTCCACTCAGGAACATCCTTCCATTCAGATTTGCATCCATGTAACACTACCCTTTTTTTCATTCCCCTTGACGATGCTTCAATCCAACCTATAATCCATCAATCCCATGCTGTTTTAGTTGCTGAATTGGACGCCCATGTGGAACTTTATCAAAATATTTGCTAAAGTCCAAGTACACTTCATCCATCCTGCTTTGATTGTCTACTTCTTTAGTTACATACTCCATGAACTCCAATAGGGTAGTTAAACAAGATCTTTGAGATCTAAATCCATGTTGGGTATCCCTTTGAAGGTTGTGCCTATCTAAATGAGTCTGAATATTCTGTTTGCCAAGTTTTTATAGTACCTTGCAAACTATTGAGGTCAAACTGACTGGCCTGCAGTTTCCCAAACACTTCACGTTGCCCTTTTTGAAAATTGGTACTACTTTTGCATTTTGATAATCTTCTGGTACTTCAGAATACTCTATAGAATGTCTGGAAATGATACCTATGGGAACTGCCAATGCTTCATCACATTCTACTAAGATCCTAGCATAGATATCATCTGGCCCAGAAGCTTTATTAGGTTTTATATTCTGTAACTGTTTTCTACAGCTTTTGTTGTTATTGTAAGATCACCCAAATACTATGGCACAGCTTTCAGTTGTTTCAAATGTACCAGTGTTCTCTTTAGAAAGACTGATGAGAATTGTTTGCTTGAATTGTTTACTTGTTTGTTTCGTACCACTATATCACAATCATCAACCACTATTTTACCATCTACCTCCAGTGGCCATACATTACACTTTTTATACTTAAATTTGTAGAAACTAAAGAACCTCTTAGCATTTCCTCCTGAACATTCACAAGCTAATTTGATTTCAGCCAGTCTTTTAGATGCCCTAACACACCTAACTTTATTTCTAGCTATTCTGTATGATTCTAGATTTTCATCAGAATTAAAATCCTTAAGTTTCTTAAATGCCTGCTTCAATACTCCAGTAAATGTTTTACTTCCTTGGTATGGGCGCCAAATGACCATGTAGTCGGCGCGCCCTTAAGCCCAAATAATCAATTTACTTCCTTGGTCAGCCATGAAAGGTGCTTAATCTTGTTTAATCTAATTTGCCTATTGGGAATGAACCTATCATGACCTTGGAACAGTTTGTCTTTGACCATTTTGCACATTTAATAGGCATCTAGGCCCCTCAATAATTTACCAATGAATTTAATTTAGGTAGTTACTGAACTCATTACAATTCCCCTTTGCAAAATTTCGAATCAATGCTTTATTGACTCCTACACTTCCAACATATATGGAAAAGCATATAATGTTGTGATCACTATTACCGAATGTCTCTCCTATGCTTACATTCTGTACAAAATTTTCCTCATCTGTAAGAACCAGATCTGACACTTCATTTCCCCTTGTAGGTTCATGTGTCATTTGAAAGAATACATTTTTCTCAAAACAAGCTATGAAACTTATTCCTGACTTGCTTAAACCTCTAGTTTTGTCTCCCATCCCTGCTATGTTGAAGTCCCCAGCAATGCAGTTCTCCCATGTTATACGCTATAAGCAGTTCAAGTTGAAGTACTTATATCTCAATAAGTATTCAGTTCACCAAGGATACAACATCACATTGATATTTAAAAGCACCCTATTTTTTAACAACGCAGGTATGTGTTACTCCCTCTCCCCCAACAAAGTAATGGAAAGTGTGTGTGGGGGGGGGGAGAGAATATGGAGTTTGGATGAGATGAAATATAATCAAGAATGATCTATAATTGTGACATAAAACCTAACCTACTGATGTTGCATGGCTTAAAACCTACTGATTGTGATCACCTGGAGCCAACTGATGTTGAATTGCCTAACACATATTGATGTTGGATTGTCTAATGCCTGCTGATGTTATTTCATGCCTATTTGATGCTACCTATGTAGTATATATATTGATACCTATATGTGATTTTCCAAAGAAGTGGTAGAGGAAGAAGTTGCTAGGTAAGCTTCAACAAGTCATGTCTATTCATTTGTTTTGTCTTGTCTCTGGTGGCTTACGTCGCAGAAATGTTCGTTGAAGCACAGTCTCACCATTCCACTGGTGTCGCCGATGTATGGGCGCTACGTGAGCATTACGGTCGATGCGCCCAAAAGCGCCAATATGCCACCACGGCTTCTCCGATGTAAGTCGTGTCGTTGTTGCCGCTGCAGACGATGTTGTTGTGGCACTTGCCGGCGGGCCCGGCTGTGCAGGCGTTGCATTACCCTGTCTTCTGGACATGGTGAAGGCTTCACGGTGGGTCTCACGAGTAGTGACGTTATGGTGTTGTTGATGATTCAGGCTAGTTGCAAGTCCAGGTAACCGTTTGTTAAAATCCCCGGCACAGCATGGCGGGGATTGTCGCTCGTCATTAGGGTGACTATTTACTCTGTCTCCACACTTAGTCGTTGATGTATGATGGAACCACTCTGGCAGGGTTAAAATAATGGTTTTTCGTTAGGTGTGAGATGTCGAAACGAGCACAGGAGGATGTCGAAATTTGCCATGAAATTAGTGTCCTTTAAAATGATTTCGACGTCATTCAGACTCAAATTTGAGCCAATGGTTTAGGCAATAATGGCTGTACCTTTATCATTTGTTTTGATCTTCATAATTTAGGAAAAGCTATATTCGGGGTAGGAAGAGTAATGCCTTTTCTATAAACTGGTATTGTATGCCATATCAAATTATATGTATTCCCTTTACCTGAAATTGCGTTGCGAAATGTTCGTGTATCACCATTCCTTATCGAGAGCATGAACATGATACTTATAAGCGAGATAGTGTTAGAAAGGAAACATGAAGACTTCATAAGCACGGATCAAGGAGCAGGATGTCGATACTTCTTGGAGAAGGATGTCGATTGAGTGTTCAGAAAGTGGTATATTCCACCCTATTTCACGAATAATTTATCACTGCACTCTGGTGACATCCGCTGGTTTTGGCCCTGGTGGCTTTTATTGAGATGCTGCCGCGCCATCCAGATGGCTAACGTTATCCAGTGAGCTGGGTAGTCGTTCAGTTTGAGCCCGTCCTTGATGTCCGTGGTGCCCGGTCAGCCCTACCCTGTGATCAGCCCTACCATGTGATCAGCCCTACCGTATGGTCAGCCCTACCGTATGGTCAGACCGGCCCTGTGATCAGCCCTACCGTATGGTCAGCCCGGCCCTGTGATCAGCTCTACCGTATGGTCAGCCCAGCCCTGTGATCAGTCCTACCGTATGGTCAGCCCGGCCCTGTGATCAGCCCTACCGTGTGGTCAGCCCTACCATGTGGTCAGCCCTACCGTATGGTCAGCCCTACTGTGTGGTCAGCCCTACTCTGTGATCAGCCCTACCCTGTGCTTAGCCCTACCTTGTGATCAGACCTACCATATGATCAGCCCTACCATGTGATCAGCCCTACCATATGGTCAGCCCTACTGTGTGGTCAGCCCTATTCTGTGATCAGCCCTACCCTGTGCTTAGCCCTACCCTGTGATCAGCCCTACCCCTTGTTCAGCCCTACCCTGTGGTCAGCCCTACCCTGTGATCAGACCTACCCTGCGGCCAGCCCTACCATGTGGTCAGACCTACCCTGTGGCCAGCCCTACCCTGTGATCAGCCCTACCACGTGGTCATCCCTACCATGTGATCAGACCTACCATGTGATCAGCCCTACCCTGTGGCCGGCCCTACCCTGTGATCAGACCTACCCTGTAGTCAGCCCTACCCTGTGATCAGACCTACCCTGCGGCCAGCCCTACCCTGTGATCAGACCTACCCTGTGGTCAGCCCTACCCTGTGATCAGACCTACCCTGTGGCCAGCCCTACCCTGTGATCAGACCTACCCTGTGGTCAGCCCTACCGTGTGGCTCAGCTGGCGGTGCGGCATGGTGTTCGGGCGACATATTTCTGACGTCAGCTGCCCCGCCGCCCCTCTGTGCCGGCGGCCTCCGCAGGATGGCACCGAAGACCACAAAATGTGAGAACAACATTGTCTCATCTCGGGCAATTTTAAATGCTAAAACCGATTATGACCACCATGTAATTGTTACGGCGCAATAAACGGCCGAATTTCCCATTTCATAAGTACTGCACTGGCACCGCCTTCCGGTTCTTCCGCATCCCTTATGCTG
Source organism: Ashinkailepas kermadecensis (assembly GCA_034440615.1). Classification (NCBI taxonomy): domain Eukaryota; kingdom Metazoa; phylum Arthropoda; class Thecostraca; family Neolepadidae; genus Ashinkailepas; species Ashinkailepas kermadecensis. The sequence continues at coordinate 804,054 of JAOTOM010005089.1, forward strand.
AATTCCATACTTAAACCCTCGATGGTAGGCTCCCGAATAGCATGGTAGCTTGAGGTGCAGTTCCCCTCCCATCCCTGTCCAGTGCTCGGCAAATGGCTTCATTTTGATGAACGTATAAACTAGCAAAATGCTTCATTTTCGCGCATATTTCTGGGCACTTGAAGAATGCTGAAGCGGCTCCCTGGTCGATGTGTTAACGTCATTTGTGGCGTTATATACACCGTTAAGTGCAGGTGGCCCATTCCACGACAAATCGACAAGGGCATAACACCCAATATTATGTATTTTGGTGAAAATATTTGTGTGGGGTTATCTGATGTGCTGAATCCAGCTGTACCGTTTTTAGAAATATCAGGTAAACGGTCAAGGAGTTATAGCCTCGGGCATATATGAGATGTCACCAAACAAGGGTGTCTTGAGGTCCTTAATACAATGAAGAACAATCCGAATTGTACAAAAGTATATATCGGTGAACACACAATAATCCACTTAAACTTTTAGCTATTTCAGAATTTTCGTTTACGGAACATTTTAAATCGGGACATCGTGACCTACTTCAACTATTTGGACAGTCACAATGCGATTTGAAAAAGTGTAGAAATGAAGTTCGACATCTTACCTTCCGAAGCAAAAAATATAAAAAGTGTTTTGCCCCTACAAATCTACATATCCGTTCAAAATTAGGCATGTATGGTTGTTTTAGCGCTAGTTTATCGTGGCCCGTTTGAATATTTGTTTGAAACAGTAAATTACTGAAATACAAGCCTTTTGATGTTCGTGGTACGTAATGGGATGATAATGTTAGTCATCTCATCTTGAGTGTTGTGTTGCACAAATGTTCTAACTCGTGGGGTCCAGGGTTAAATAAATGGCAGAAACGTCTCCGAATTGTGGTAGATGGCCCATTCCACGACAAATCGACAAGTGAAGGGGCCAGATTACACTATATATCGATGAAAATACTTACATATGGTTAGTTTCTCTCTATAATCCAGCTGTGCAATATTGGGAAAGATCGGAGCAACGGTTAAGGAGTTATAATATCGGACATTTTTTAAAGGTCACCTAAGTCTTTGAAGACCTGGAACTCTGAAGAGTAACACGAATTGCACGAAGCTATACATCGCTGAACTCGTCATGATCCACTACATGTTTGTCAATTCCGAAATTTGTGTTCACTCGTTTTTAAATCGTGAGCTTGTGACCTAAGATAGCGTGACCTAGTTTGACCTTCGAGATAGTGACAATGCAATTTTGGAAATTCAGAAGCGACGAAGGGTGATGTGTGAAATCCTAGATCATGACTTGTAAGAAGAAAAGTAATATAAATGGTTTCACATTATGCAATATATTTCTGCCTCAATGTCAGCATATCACAAATTTACGATCATATTTCACCGACAACACTGAAGGGTTTTTATCACCGCCAACCACTGTAATATCAACCTCCTGGCGTTTCAAATTCCTCACTCTGGACACAAAAAGATGAACCTCACTGACTGAGTAATCGCATTCATCTTGGACTGCTTGAGAACAAATTTTGCGCGAACGCATCCATTGACACATGCTGATTCTGAAATGAATCGCATTGGATCATAGCCGTCTACATCGGTGTAATAAATGTAAAGTAACATAATTACACAATGCAATGCAATGTAATAATGTGTTGCATTACAGTATCATAAGGCAATGCAATGTAATGATATACTGATCTGCGGATCGATCATCCCATACCTTGTCAGAATCCCAGTTTAGACTGATGATCTGCCACTTCGATAATATTAATCAACACAATCTGCATCAGCGCGCACACTAACTCGTCTCACTTCACTCAACCACCATGAACACACGCCCCGCATCGGTAAACAGTTCATGACCTATTACAGTGCTGTGGGTCACTGGTGCGAATGTGTGGTACCACTGTGTTCTCTTCACCGTGATGTCTTTCGGGAAGCGCTCGGTGAGGTGGGTCATGACGTCCATTGCCTCCTGCTTTGATACAAATATGAATTTGATGCAGCTGGCTAGCTTGTGCGACAGATACTCAAACATGTCCTCCGCCGTCAGTGTCTGGTTGTTAAGCGGACGCTTGAGGCTCTCTTGAGCCACGCACGCTTGGTTGTGCCCCCGATACCGTCGCAAGCGCCCTTGTCATGAGATGTGACAAAAAAGTAACTCCCAGGGTGCCCCAAAATCTGTCTGATGGTGATACACATTGACGAAGTCATGCTTATTCGTATGCTGCCGTCTGTTAAATAAATATTTTATGTCAGGTACTGCGGTCCGAATTTCTTGGATAAGCCGTTGCAGGAACGCATGCACCATGTCGGTGTTGTGCTTTGTGCCGTCAGAGATACCGCAGTTGCTTTGATGGCATAGTACCCCGTCCTCACGCCAGTACACGACAAACGGGTGCACGGTACATTGGGACGAATCACAGTGGAAGCCTTGAGCTGCATCTTGCACCACAAATGAATCATTTTCAGCGAAATCGTACTAGACAATGACTTCGCCCTCCTCGTCAGTAGCCTTTGCGTAGGTGAAGTGCTGACCTTGCTTGTCAGCCATAAAGTTGTCTAGTCAGCTTCACGGTTTGCTGGCTCAAATATCGCATGCTTTCCCCTTTGGTCTGGACTATTTCTGCGGGTGTACAGCGATGCGTGCTCATCCTCTGTTGCACCTAATCTCATTATCCATGTTATCATCTGGGGCTAAATCACCTTCACTCTCTTCTGATTTGTCCGCGAGGATAACAAGACGCAATACTTCGGACGAAGGGCAGCAAAGGTTAAGAAGCCGGTGCGGGGTTTTCAGAGTTCTGCTTGTATAAATCATATGTCGCACACAAATTTCCCAAAAGTAAGCTTTTTCTGAACTATACTTTTGGTTCCGTCAGCTTGTCGCACCGTTACACGGTCGGTCTTGCCGAGACACATCCGGCTGATCTGGTCGACTCATAAAATAGCTTTGCTTTCACCTTGACTGCGTCAGACACCCTGATAAATTTCCCCGCTTCACAGGCAGCACGTTCAGCGAGAGTAAGCAGTGAGCACTGGGCACACAAACACGGTGCCACCCCTCGTTTGTGTCCTTCCTGATATTCCACTACATTCGCAGATTTTTATTTTCGCGAGGAAATAAATGGTTGTGCCATTCGCTCCACGGTTTTTGGAATGTGATTGCTATATTGTGGATGCTTCTCTCTCCTTGTAATCCATGGTAAGGTATAACTCATAAATCATCTATTACCACAATTTGGAGACGTTTCTGCCATTTTCCTTATCCTTTGACCTCAAGTGTTACAACACTTGTGCAACAAACATTCAAGGTCAGATGACTAACATTATCATCCCATCACGTGCCTCCAACGTCAAAAGCCTTGTATTTTTAGTAATATACCATTATAAATACATATTCATACAGGCCACGATAAACTAGCGCAAAATCAACCATGCATGCCTAATTTTGAACGGATATGTAGAGTTTTAGGAGCAAGACCTTTTTTTTTGCTTCGAAAGATAAGATATCGAACTTCATTTCGGCACGTTTTAAAATCGTATTGTGACTGTCCCGAAAGGTAAAATAATCCACGTGACCTTAGGTCACGATGCCACGATCTCAATTATCCCGTAAAGGAAAATTTATAAATAGCCAAAACATGCAGTGGGTCATTGTGAGTTCATCGATATATACTTTTGGACAATTCAGATTGTTCTTCATTAAGTTAAAGACCTCAAAAGACACCCTTGTTAGGTGACATAAGAAATGCCAGAGGCTATAACTCCCTGATCTTTGACCTGATCTTTCTAAAAATGGCACAGCTGGATTCGGCGCATCAGATAACCCCATACAAGAATTTTCATTAAAAAAAATATATATTTGGTGTTATTTTGGCCCTTCCACTTGTCGATTTGTCGTGGAATGGGCCAGGGGGTGAATATACACGTTAGACGCTGCAGTAAGATCGTTTGCACTTGCGGCAATCCCGAAGCTTGTCGGCAGGTATCTGCTCCTAATTGAAATACGACAAAAAAATACTGAGGTTCTAAATCTACACAATAAGTTTTTTTTCTGCTTCATTCACCAGCAAAATAGCCAAGTCCTAAGTCTATTTATTTTCAGAAGTCGTGTGTCAAACAAGTTTCTTCATTTGCCGTAACGCCATTTAGCGTAGTTTACAGTTGTAAACATCTGAATTATTAACTTGAGCAATTCCAATCACAACTGCAATCTGTCCATCCTCCATCACTCTTCTTCTCACCCCCCCCACACACACACTTACTTTCTCAAGCTGTCTGCAGTCTCTCCATCCTCCATCACTCCTCTCCTCCCCATCTCCCACTCACTCTCAAGCTGCAAAAGACGCATAAGTTATTTGCATTGTATGCAAGCAAGCTTGGTTCGTCTTTCCAATGGTATGCAGATAGTCACAAAATACCCCCCCCCCCCAATTTACTGGAGCCTACCGAAGTTGTTGGTCACCCGGTGTTGCCTCCTCATCTGCCGTCAAACCGTGGTCCAAAGTGCCACGTCCTCATCTACCGTAGACCCCATAGCCCAAAGTGCCACTTTCTCATCTGCCGTCAAACCATGGCCCATAGTGCCACTTCCTCATCTGCCATCAAATAATGGCCCATAGTGTCACTTTGAGAGGCTTGTAGAATACAGATGTGTTGGAATAGAGTAAATATAAAGCCCGATCCTAATGGGCCAATCAGTTTGAGATGTTCTGCACCCAAAGTTTTGAGTTCCGCTCAATTTTCATTTTTCAATTAATCTCACATGCTGGTGGCTCCGAATCCATAGTGTGCCACCGCCGCTTCCGCGCCGGCACCAGGAAATGTTGTCGGCCGGCGGCTGGTGTCAGGGACGTTGCCCGACCTCCGCCGGTGTCTGGCAGACGACCGGCTCGGAGGCAGTGGACGCCACGTCTGGCTACGCGGCCGCACTGCCTCCTGCCTGCCGCCGCTGCCGTTCATCTACGTCCCTTCTCCACCTGGCGGATATGTCCGATCCGGTGGTTGGCTGAACAGTTACAGAACGCAGTTGGCCGTGTACATTCGTAATGCGATCTATGGGTGATTACGGCAGTGCGCTGAAATAGTCCGCGCAATTTCTTCACCCCCGGCAGACTGCTATTGACCCGGACGGACTGTTGTGCACATGTATTCAGTTCCGAAACATTTTTTCCGAACTTTTATGAACATGAAAGCGTGTGTATTTTATGTTATCTATGGATACCATTGTGCCTTGTCAGCGGAGGTTGCCGACCGAGTGCGGTGGGACTCGGCGGTGGTACGGCGCCTCCCTGCGGTGTCACTCGGCGGTGGTATGCCGGCCCCGTGCGGTGGGACTCGGCGGTGGTACGGCGCCTCCCTGCGGTGTCACTCGGCGGTGGTATGCCGGCCCCGTGCGGTGGGACTCGGCGGTGGTACGCCGGCCCGTGCGGTGGGACTCGGTGACGCAGTGGTGACTGAGACGCCTTGGTAACCCCATCCACCCTCCCCACTGTCCTCTGCCAGCACCTGTCGCTCTGCCCCGCCGTGCCAAGTCGGGAGCGTTTATTATGCGGCCCGAGTGGGTACCGACCACCGACCTTGGCGTCGCAGAGTCGGGAGCGGCGGCCATGAGTTGTGCTGTGATTCCGTCCTCCCCCTCCCCTTGTCGGTCACAGGTGTGCTGTGGTCCCGTCCACCCTGCCGATCACAGTTGTGCTGTGGTTCCGTCATCCCCCATCCCCCTGCCGGTCAGTTGTGCTGTGGTCCCGTGCTCCCCCTCCCCCTGCCGGTCACAGTTGTGCTGTGCTGTGGTCCCGTTCTCCCCATGCCGATCACAGTTGTGCTGTGATTCCGTCCTCCCCCTCCCCTTGTCGGTCACAGGTGTGCTGTGGTCTCGTCCCCCCTGCCGATCACAGTTGTGCTGTGGTTCCGTCATCCCCCATCCCCCTGCCGGTCAGTTGTGCTGTGGTCCCGTGCTCCCCCTCCCCCTGCCGGTCACAGTTGTGCTGTGCTGTGGTCCCGTTCTCCCCCTGCCGATCACAGTTGTGCTGTGATTCCGTCCTCCCCCTCCCCTTGTCGGTCACAGGTGTGCTGTGGTCCCGTCCCCCCTGCCGATCACAGTTGTGCTGTGGTTCCGTCATCCCCCATCCCCCTGCCGGTCAGTTGTGCTGTGGTCCCGTGCTCCCCCTCCCCCTGCCGGTCACAGTTGTGCTGTGCTGTGGTCCCGTTCTCCCCCTGCCGATCACAGTTGTGCTGTGATCCCGTCCTCCCCCTGCCGGTCACAGTTGTGCTGTGGTCCCGTCCCCCTCCCTGCCGCTCACAATTATGCTGTGGTCCCGTCCTTCCCCTGCCGATCACAGTTGTGCTGTGATCTCGTCCTCCCCCTGCCGATCACAGTTGTGCTGTGGTCCCGTCCCCCTCCCTGCCGCTCACAATTATGCTGTGGTCCCGTCCCCCTCCTCCTGCCGATCACAGTTGTGCTGTGATCCCGTCCTCCCCCTGCCGGTCACAGTTGTGCTGTGGTCCCGTCCTCCCCCTGCCGGTCACAGTTGTGCTGTGGTCCCGTCCCCCTCCTTGCCGCTCACAATTATGCTGTGGTCCCGTCCCCCTCCTGCCGATCACAGTTGTGCTGTGATCTCGTCCTCCCCCTGCCGGTCACAGTTGTGCTGTGGTCCCGTCCACCTCCCCCTGCCGATCACAGTTGTGCTGTGATCTCGTCCTCCCCTGCCGGTCACAGTTGTGCTGTGGTCCCGTCCCCCTCCTGCCGATCACAGTTGTGCTGTGATCTCGTCCTCCCCTGCCGGTCACAGTTGTGCTGTGGTCCCGTCCACCTCCCCCTGCCGATCACAGTTGTGCTGTGATCTCGTCCTCCCCCTGCCGGTCACAGTTGTGCTGTGGTCCCGTCCCCCTCCTGCCGATCACAGTTGTGCTGTGATCTCGTCCTCCCCTGCCGGTCACAGTTGTGCTGTGGTCCCGTCCACCTCCCCCTGCCGATCACAGTTGTGCTGTGATCTCGTCCTCCCCCTGCCGGTCACAGTTGTGCTGTGGTCCCGTCCCCCTCCTGCCGATCACAGTTGTGCTGTGATCTCGTCCTCCCCCTGCCGGTCACAGTTGTGCTGTGGTCCCGTCCCCCTCCCCCTGCCGATCACAGTTGTGCTGTGATCTCGTCCTCCCCTGCCGGTCACAGTTGTGCTGTGGTCCCGTCCCCCTCCCCCTGCCGATCACAGTTGTGCTGTGATCTCGTCCTCCCCCTGCCGGTCACAGTTGTGCTGTGGTCCCGTCCCCCTCCTGCCGATCACAGTTGTGCTGTGATCTCGTCCTCCCCTGCCGGTCACAGCTGTGCTGTGGTCCCGTCCCCCCCCTCCTGCCGATCACAGTTGTGCTGTGATCTCGTCCTCCCCTGCCGGTCACAGTTGTGCTGTGGTCCCGTCCCCCTCCTGCCGATCACAGTTGTGCTGTGATCTCGTCCTCCCCTGCCGGTCACAGTTGTGCTGTGGTCCCGTCCCCCTCCCCCTGCCGATCACAGTTGTGCTGTGATCTCGTCCTCCCCCTGCCGGTCACAGTTGTGCTGTGGTCCCGTCCTCCCCCTGCCGATCACAGTTGTGCTGTGGTCCCGTCCCCCTCCCCCTGCCGATCACAGTTATGATTGGGTCGTCCGTCCGTCAGTCACAGTTCAAGTTGTCTCCAGTGGATAAGGGGACCGCTGTGGCCGCCTTTGACACTGGCTTTGGTCTTGTCTCGCCATGCTTTAGCCGGCTTTTGTCCACGCCGGTGCTAGTCCTGTCGCCTAGTCGTGCTATATGATTTTCAGTTACATCGTATGAAAGAATGATAAATAACACAGATATGTCATTCGCTTATCCTAATTCAACCGGAAGGTCCAGCAATTTATTTTACGACCGCGAGAAATTCTGTATTGTCCTTTTCCTCCACCGAATCGGTGTTTTGGTTGTTTGCGATATTTATCTCTCAGAGAACATCGGTAGCTAATCCCTCACATGTATGCAATATTTATCCATGAGTCCCGTTTGGCACATTGGTTTTAATTATTATTTCCTATCACTGAAGCTTTCCTAAGTCAGACAAACCATTCGTAATTATGACGCTTACTATGACATGTGTTCATGGGATATCAATACGTAGACATGACCTTTTCAACCAAGGCGTATTTTATTCCTCTTAGACGCGCATGAGAATAACGATAAAATACAAGGAATGTGAGTACATGTGTTGATTTGGCTCAGTTTATAATGCTTATAGATTTGGTCCCAGGCTTAAAAAAGGCGTATCTGCGAGAAGTGGATTGGAGTTCTGCACGTCCCAGACTTTTGTCTAAAGAGCTCATTCCTCCCAAACAATTGACGAATTTCCTTTGGTAACTGGCTCTAGCTCGGGAAGCTAACCCAGCTTTTAACTGCATAGAAAGCAAACATTAAACAACTTCACTCTTTCATCAAAATATTGTTTGTAACAAATAATGTATTATAATTAAGTAATAAAGTTTTGACCCCCACAAATATTAGGTTTCGACAGCTCCCGCCTCACTCCTGCCCACACTTCCTGAACACCCCATTGCCAGTTGGGTAGTCAGGGGCAGGAAGTTAATTACGCCTGAACATCGGATCAAAATATGATGTTCGGATCAAAATATGATGTTCCCAAGTCGCAATTTGTACCTTCCAGTAAGTCATGACAACCTTGCCGTCCTTGTCCTCGTCTATTCATTGCCGTGAACTCCGGGCTGTCGTGCTGCCTGTGAATTACCACAGGCCGTCATGCGGCCTGTGAATTACCACCGGCTGTCGTGTGGCATGTGAATTACCACCGGCTGTCGTGCTGCCTGTGAATTACCATCGGTTGTCGTGCTGTCTGTGAGTTACCACCGGCTGTGGTGTGCGGCGGCAGCCGTCCACAGTGCCAGGTCATCCACGTCCAGTGTTGGATTTTCACTTCTCAGTCTTGGACTCAGAGTGTATAATTTTTGGGCTAGCCAAAATATGGAGTGTATAACCTTGAGAAGCACCAAATAATGGAGGGTATAATTTTGGGATTTGCCAAAATATGGTGTATACCCTAGAAACACTAAGTAATGGAGAGTACACATTTCCTAAAATTTAGTGGATGTTTCCTGGGATGAAGAATAAAACACCCTCCAATTATTTTATACTATATTGCCTAACTCAAAGCCTTTTGGGCATTATTTTGCTCACAACCTGAAAAGTAAGCATTTGCACAGAAAACAAGTGGTTCCATCATCTAAGTCACCTTCATAAACATGGTACTCCAAAAAACCTACCAGCCCATAATTTTGCTGTGGTGCTGTTAGCAGCAGTGCCAAGAATCTTGGCAAGATTTGTCCACAGCATAGCTGAAAAGTTTGGGTATTATTGCAGTATAAACTAACAACAAGGCAAGTTTTATACACATTTTACTCGTATTATTATGCTTTAAGGTGGCAACAAGACAAGTTTTTATACACATTTCCCTCCATGAAGCAAGCAAATGAGTTAGGTTTCGTTAGGTTAGGCTAGTTCAGTTTTTGAAGTTGGAAAATTTTTGGATTCTTTTAAGAATTGAAGTTATTTTTTCCTTCAAAAGCAGCTAATGTTAGGTCAGGTTAGGTTTGGTTAGGTTTTTAAATTGTGAAAATTTTTCAAAGAACAAATTTCTTTGCAGTTTTCTTTTTTATATTTTTTTTCTCCAAGGGTAGGTTATGTTAGGTTATGTTGCATATATTTTATTTTTCGAACATTTATTTTTATGCTATGCTACATAACTCATAGCCCATTCTTGGTGTTATTTTGCTCACAATCTGAAAAGTAAGCATTTGCACAAAAATAGTGCTCCCATCATCTTAGTCACATTGGTAAACATTGCATTTCAATGAAAATGCCGAGATTTCATAAAACACCTTGAAACACAAATTTACATATTTTACCTCCGTGAAGCATACAAAGAATGGGTAAGGTTAGGTTATGTTAGGTTAGGCTTTGATAGGTTTGATAAAAATGTGGGTAAATTTGTTTTAAAAAAAGTTATTTTTTTCTTCAAAAACATTTCAGGCTATCATATGTTGGGTCTATCCTTTTGAAATTTGAGAAACCAAATTGTTTGGAAATTTTTGGAAAAAATATGTCATGCATGGAAGGTTACGGGAGGTGAAGCTGGCTATGCCCCATCTTCTTTTGTTATTGTGAACACTACTTTTTAAGGTATATTATTAATTACCCAACTTCAAGCCCTTTTTTGGGTGTTATTTTCCCTCGCAAGTGAAAAGCATGCATTTGCAGAGGAGACGAGTGGTCAAATCATTTTCAGCACATTCATAACCATTGCATTAAAAAACAAAGTCCAAGGAATGAGAAACTACAGCACCAGATTTTCTTGTACTTCGCAGCCAGACAAAAACCGAAAGAATGGACCCAACCTTACCTCACCTGATCGAAACGCAATGGAAGGAAGAAGTAAACGCCACGCGGCGGATAAATACGCAATTGTGGTTAATGGTATTTAGTGCGGCGGATATGGACAATTTGCATAGCCGGCGAGGAACTATGACCCAAGGCTATTGAACAGCTATGACCTACAGAAATGGCTAAAAATAAATTGTTATAAAATAAATCCCCCAGAAAAATTCAAGGAATAATTATTCCTTGAATTGCCTACTCCAGTTCTCTTTCTAGTTTTGGTCTTGCATTCTTCTGAGCACTTCTGGTCAGGGAATTTTTGTGAATGGAAAGTAAGTGAATGAAGGCATGTATGTTTTTTTATTCACTTGTACTAGGCAATTACACTTGCACCAGTATACACTTGACTTGCACCATTATATTTGTATGTATTCACTGTTATGGTCATATGCATAGTGATCCCAACTTTAGCTTCCATTCTGCTGGTATCCTGTCATTCTTCAACTCTAACAGGCATCTCATCTTCTGTTCTTTTCCTTGCATTCTCTTTGAATGTTTCTGCATCCCTGGTGATCAGCTGAAATAACAAATGGACATTATTCTCAATAATGTTGCCAAGTTGATGTGTCAAGGACCCAAAATGATTACACAAGATTAAGATTATTAGAACTGGTGGATCTCATTCTCACTACTAGTCAAAGATCACCATGTAGTCCATTGAGCATGCTGCTCTGTGGGCTATGTTAACAATTATCATTATTTGATAGTGACAGAACTAGTTGGGATTTCTTGTTATGCATTAGCTCTTCTCTGGTAGTTTGCGCCGTTATTTTGTGTATCATCCTTTGGACAGCCAAATGTCCAAAAAATGGCCATTTTTCCAACATTGTCCACGTCCCGTCCTGTCCGGAGCTGGATGTGACGTTGAGCAGAGCGCGGACTGCAGTCGTCGGCATAAAAGTGGGAGCCCGGTGGCCATCGATCTCCCGACGACCACGTGACCACGGCTGGCTCGTGTGTCCCGCGTGTTATGTGCATCTACTGGCCGGCCATCCGTCGGCGGCTGGTCGGCGCAGCGGTGCGCCATTCATCGCCCAAACCAACCGCTGCGCCGGCGTCCGCCCGCCCGCTTCCGCAGTTCACGTCGCGTCTCTGTGTGGTCGGCGCGCGCGCGCCCGCAGCAGCGTCTTTTTCGCGCGGCGCTCGGCCGGGGCCGTGACGCCTCAGCGTCGTCAGCTGAAGCAGCGCGGCGGCCGGTCGGCCTTGGTTAGCGGGGCCAGTGCGCTCGTGCTTCGTATCGCTAGTGCGGTCGGCGCGGCCATATACGGCAGAGTGTGGCTGCCAGCTCAGTCTGTGGCGTGTCGCGCCTGCAGTCCTGCCGCGCCGCGCCGGCAGCGCGCGCGCCAGCCTCGCCGCCAGTCAGTGTTGAGGCCCACCCGGCCGGCTGTGCGTGTGCAGCGGCACGTGCTCGTGCTCGTGACCGGAGCAGGTTTGTGGAATCGATACGTTGTTGTTGAGTAGGTGGAAATAGAAGCCAACATTCGGTGCTGATGTGGTTCTCTTGCCCATTGTTGCCATGCAACCGGGGATGAAGTGACGCTCAACTACTTCTGAAGGCTACTACTATTGCACAGTGTACATGGGCGAGGCGGTCCATTCGATTCTGTGATCATTGGTGATTAGTCACAACTCGACCACTTCCTGGATTGACAACCACTCCATATACATCCATTCGCTCCTCATATTGGCGTGGTGTTAACTGTCAAAATCACGGGTGACCTCCGCATGTCCCATCTCCACCAGTAGAGTTCCTGGGTTGAAAATAGTCGCGCGAGGCTCGCGACTCGACCTCACAGGGGTGGCTGCCGCCTGGATCTCTGTCACATCGCCCACTCGGGCACTGATGCACTGGAGCTGCCGTAGCCACATCGGCATCACAGCATGCTCTTCACCTTCACTGCGCCACAGGGACGGCTCCAGGAATATTGTTGGGGGGCACTGGTCTGGAGTGACGCCTTCGGCTGAAAATCCGTTGAACGGGGGGGGGGGGGCCTTCCTGGAGGGGCGCAACCTTACCTGGGTGTGGGGTGCATGCCACCGGTTCCCCCTCCCCTGTATCCGTCCCTGCTGCGCCATACCAGTGTTTGCCATACCGTGACCCACATGGGCTGTTCCCGTCACTCATCCGGAACGGAGATGATGGGAAAACTCGGCGAGTTTGGGTGTGGGTGGATTTGCCTTGTGACTGGAACGCTCGGGTCAGTTCAAATGAGGAAACAGCTGTTTGCTCGAAATCATTGTCGACGAGCCTGGCGCGTCCAGCCGCTTGTTAATTGCGGCTTCTAACGGTGGTCTGAGCTTTTGTTAGTTGCGGCTTCTAACGGTTGTCTGAGTTCCTTAACTATTTTGTAATTTTATTTTCAAGCTATGTAAGTTTTTACTTGTAATTTGTTTTGCATAATAACACGTATATTTTAATATCTGCAACTTTGCGTTAATTTTCAAATTGTGCAGGTATGCACATCAGGAGAACTATTGAGGGCAAGTCCTGCGCATAATACGCTTGAACGTCTGCCACTTGCGCTGTCATTTGCCAATATCATTCAAATTCATCTGAAGATCTAGCTTCTCACCTGGACAAGATTCGCTTGAGGTTTGGGGAGAGCTTGGGTGAGGTCTGCCACGCCCGCAGTTCCTTATATTTTAAATCACTCCACCTGCGAAAATGTATTTCTCGAACCTCGACGGTGTTGACCGTGTAACACTGATGATGCTATGCTGGTCTTTGATGAGATCCAAGCCAGAGTGGGAAACTTACTTTCCGGGTTGGGAGTCGGAGTGCATACCGATTTCTTCCGGAGTACATATTCATGGACATTACTTTTTATGCATGGAATCTGTTTACCAGTAACCGACCGGAAAAACCTAAATCAGTACCTACATAATATGCATAAGTAATATCATTCTCATTTTTGGTCAAATCAAATCCCAAAACATACCTACAAACAAAGAAGTGAACAATAGATGGCACCGCCCGGCAGTGACCCGTAATAATCAGCACTGTTTCGTTTCTTATAACTCACAGGAGAAATGCGTTTTCCTTTCACTGTTGGTCTCAGTACAAGGCTAGCCATATGAAAAACAAACAAAAAATACTTCACACTTCACCCTCAGCTCAGAGCGCATACCTACCTACGCAGCCAATTTGCCACGTAATACGAACGCAACTCCGCTACCGCACACGCCACAGTTGGATGTGATCAAAGCAAAGGATCAGTCAAGGTCTTGTGTTTACTGTTAATTTGTGTGGACATTGTTAACCATGTGCTCAAAGTTGCTAATGCTTATGACGTCATATACAAAATACCTTGCATTGTTTGGTTGACAGACATTTCAGAAGAGAAAACGCTAACGCAGCCAATTCTGATCGGTGGCCTCCGGGACTCCGGAGAAGTCTCTTAAAACTGTCAAAGTTTCCCACTATAGGGTGGCAGGTATTCCGAGACGCGACTCCAGAGCCGGAGAACAGTGTTCTCAGTGCGCATGCGCATCATCTTGCAAGTTGCTGTTGGCGCGTTGTTGTCGGCAATTCCGGTGGTTGAGATTGATGGAGTGTGTGAAGCTGTGGTCCGGCTGCTGACTGCTACAAAAAGTGATTAGTTTGAGTGGTGACCGTAAGTGGAATAACCAGCGTTTTTTTTGGGTGTCGTTCCGTTTGTTTTTATTGATATCTTTGCTCCCACATTTGTGTCGGGAGTATATGTGAAGCCCATCCTATCCAGTATGAACCCGGAGTGCAAAAATGTTTTCAGAGATAAAATCTCTTAAGAAGTGCCTTAATTCCCACCCTGATCCAAGCTGTATTACGCATGCTTTGTGTACGACAGCGCTTGCACTACCAATAAGTGCGTCCTTGCCACGGTACATCATGCGGCAATACGCATCATTACCGGAGCATTTCGAACCTCATCGATTGCTAGCTTGCTGGCAGAAGCTAACAAACCGCCACTGGCGTTGAGACGGCAGACGCTTGACATGCGGTACGCCTGTGTGTTGCGTCAGTGTCCCATCCACCCCACGTGCCAAGTCGTATTCTCACGTCACACGTGGCCATCCTTCCGCAGTAGGCGACCTGGTACGCCTTTGCCTTTCTGTGCACGTATTCCCTCTCTTCTTAAAAAGAGCAGACCGAGTGTGTCGGGTGACGTGCGTGCGGCAGCTGTCGATACCCCGGGGCACTTGGTGCCCCTTCAGTTGTCCTGACATTCGTGATGCGCAAGGGCGAGGTTTCGCCCAAGCTGTTCCGGATGAAAATTTTGGAGCATCTGGACACATATGCGAACTACACACACATTTTTACAGATGGGTGAAAGAGCGATGTTGGAGCAGGATCTGCGTTTGTCTGTTGGATGTTTTACTTTACCTGGGCGTGCTTCAGTGTATAGTTCCGAGCTGGTTGCGATCATCAAAACTCTTTACTACATCGAGATATCGCGAGGCTGCATGACCTCTGTAGTCGATGCGCCCGTACGGCCATCGAACCAACTGTACTTTCCTCGTGCCATCACTTCTCAAGGGAGCGCAGGTTGTTTTATGGACAAAGTAGTTCTTTCTGGAAGCATCTTCGGCTACCTGAGAGCGATCGGATTTCGAGCCATCTAAGCTCAAATAACTAACTTACGAAAACATCCAAGGATAAAAAAAATAACATGTTGGAAATTTTGTTCCCGCCTTTCATTTTAACCTACACTAAATCTGTGGTAGAATAGAAAGTGCTCTGTTCTGAAGTTCTGTCTTCCACTGCCTTCTTACTTGATATTTTCCACTCGTATGTACCTTCTCAACAATAGTTTTCCACTCCGACACCGAAACTCACTCGCATTTTGACCCTGGTTTAGGTTTGGTTTGGTTTGGTTTAGGTTGAGACCCCCGGTTCAGGACCTCGTTCAAGTTGACTGCAATCAGTTATTATGGCTCACTGAATCTACCACACAAGCCCGTAGTCACACAAGAGTATCTTTGACGTAAGTTTTGGTGACACTTGCGCATCCGTGCATTCTTGTTGCATTGGGCATTTCTCTTTTCTAGATACCGGGGATGGGGGTCTGATCACATCCGTCGATAATATCGTATCCACTGAACCAATGCAATTATGAAGTAAAAGCACAACACATGGACGTTCATGTCTGCTGCGCCCTTAACACCTGAACATAGTTAAACATGATAGAGACGCTCTAGTGGGGGGTATCTGATGCATTTTACTGGCCAAGTTGCCGGGATTGAGAACATTACCAGTGAACCCAATTTGAACGAATGTGACATTTCTCCAGATTTCAATATTCGGCATTTCTGGAGAAGAGAATCGTCCCGGGATGTTCACTCCGTAGATACACTAATAAGCTATAATGTCATCGAATTTCGCCCTTGCTGGTGCATCTCGCATGTGTTTAAGCCTAAGTTGTTTTTTGGTGATGAATTACAGTCATATATCGATGAGCGTACACAAATTCCATTCGCCTTCAATCCCGGGTTCCGACCAGGGATGGGTGGGCTAGTTGGAGCGACGCCTCAATGGTTCGAGAGACTATTTTTATAAGTGGAGCGATCCTCCGCACGAGGTCATGGACGATGGTCCTCAGTGCTCGGTGCTCCATTAGCCTCCGGGTTAGCAATTCACCACCGGTCCTCCGCCAAAAACAAAAACAAAAAAGCAGTGGAGTTCATGAGTCTGATAGTAATTTAGGCTTGTAAATTGCGAACCAATCGTATCTCTATCTCTATATTTCAGCAGATCTTTTCCCCACCAGGAGCACGTCCGCCTCAGGGTCGCACGTGCCTTGACGCCGTATTTCCGCCACCGCCGTGTGTCCGCACCCACTTGTGGTGCTGTTCGGACATTTTCCCTGGCGCCACCGTCCGCTCCGGACGTATCCTATTCACTGCGCCGGCGGTAATAACCCGGCCGGTATTCCGACAATCACGTACACCGTTCCGCCTCGCGTGGCTCGTAACGTGCCCTTATGTTCGGCCCGGCTGTGGCCAAAGAGCTGGTGAATGATTGATAGATTGCCACTCTGACGTTGCTCGGTGCTGGTCTGGGGCTGGTACGGGAATCCGAGCACTGGTGCGCTCTCCTGTCACATCATTGGGCCCGCTTCCCGGCAGGCGCGGCACTTTTGGCGTGGTAGTGTCGCCGTGTGTTCTTTAGAGAGGACTGCTGCCCTTATCGGCAGGTACGGCACTTTTAGTGTGGTAGTGTCGCCGTGTGTTCTTTAGAGAGGACTGCTGCCCCTCTCGGCAGGTACAGCACTTTTAGTGTGGTAGTGTCGCCGTGTGTTCTTTAGAGGACACTGCTGTCCCTCCTCGACAATGCTGGTTTTATCGCCATGTTCGCCAGATTTGAAATGGAACATTATGAAGTTGCACCACTCTCCATCACTGCCCTATGGTCAGCCAGCAGTGTCCCAGCCCCAAATCGCTGTTTTAACCGCTTACGGCCGTTGGCACACGGAGGCGGTGTCGGGCCGTTGTTGGTATCACCTGAGCCCCAGTTGTACACTCCAATCACGGGCTTAGGCCCTAGTCTTGTATCTTGTGTGACCTTGACCTTGTGACCTTGACTCTGACCCTGGAGCGGTGTGTGGCGGAGGATCTGCAGCAGTGTTCCTCCCGAGCCGTCATGGGTCTCAGTCATGAGCCCCAGTCGTGCGCTCCAATCGTATGACGAGGCCCTAGTGTTGTACCTTGTGCATTGACCTTGGAGCGGAGAGGGGGCGGTGCTCTGCTGCACTGTTCTTCCTATTGTCCCCCTCCCCCCCGCCCATGTCGTCACTGACCGGGCCTGGTGCAGTCTGTTGGGCACGACTGAGTTTGTGCAGCATGTACACTTTTGACAAGCAGAACCTCGTCAGCCCGATCCTCCGACCAAACTCATATTCCCCAGCGGTGACCTAATTAGCATGCTGGGGACGCTGTATTTGTAAGATCTTGACATCCACTGCGCCATCGGCTTTTTGTGATGGGTATTTTCCCAAAGCCATCGATCTGAGACGCAATATGGCCGCGTAACAGATGTGACACTTGTGACTGCGTTACCAATTCCTCCGTCATCTGGCATGTTGCACGCAATTCACAGAATTGACTTCTCTACGTGCATAATTGGCCACAATTTCCACTCCGAACCTTATTCGTATTCTCCCTCCCCTCCCCCTCATTCCTTACGAGCAGCCAGCCAGACGACTGATTTTAGACACGTCTCTGTTGTGACGTTACAGCTGTCCGGCCATGACCGGGAGGTGGTGTGGGGTCCGCACCTGACCTAAGCTAGTGATGATATTGTGGTGTGGGGTCCGTACCTGACCTGGTGTTGAGTCTGAGTGGGATATGGTGTGGAGTCAGTATCTCACCTGGTGTTGAGGCTGGATGGGAAGTTGTGTCAGGTCCTTACCTGCCATGGTGCTGGGGCTGGATGGGATGTGGTGTGAGGGGTAAGTGGACAAATGTAAGTATGACATATGTACGTAGGCAAATGTACGTAAGCAAATGTACGTAAGCGCAGATGTACGTATGACAATTGTACGTAAGCTCAGATGTACGTATGGCAAATGTACGTAAGCGCAAATGTACATTTGGCAAATGTAAGTATGCGCAAATGTACGTAAGCGCGAATATACGCGAGCGCAAAGGTACTTATGCGCAAATGTACGTATGTGCAAAAGTACGTAAGCGCAAATGAACGTATGAGCAAAGTACGTAAACGCAAATGTACGTATGCGCAAATGTACGTAAGCGCAAATGTACGTAAGCGCACAAGTACGTAAGCGCAAATGTACGTAAACGCAAATGTACATAAACGTAACAGGACGTAAACGTAAAAGTTTGCAAGAGCAAATGTACGTATCGGCCAATGTACGTACCTTTAGTGATACGTACATTTGCATTGGCGCACATTTGCTTATACGTACTTTTCCATGCATGTAAATTTGCACTAGCGTATATTGGCTCGTACGTTCACTTGCGCTCATGCGCTTTTGCGTTTATGTACATTTGTGCACACGCACATTTTCGCTGACATACTCTTGCGCTTACGTACATTTGCGCATACGTACATTTGCGCTTACGTACATTTGCGCATACGTACTTTTCCGCCTACGTACATTTGCGCTTGAGTACATTTGCTTACGTACTTTTGCCATACGTACATTTGCTCTTGCGTACATCTGTCAAGCGTACATTTGCCGTGCGTACTTTTGCGCTTTCGTACATCTGTGCCTACGTGCATCTGCCATACGTACTTTTGCGCATACGTACCTTTACTTACGTACATCTGCCATGCGTACATTTGTCCCTACGTACATTTGTCCTAGAAACGGTGTGAGGTCCGTATCTCACCTGGTGCTGAGAATGGATGTCATGTGGTGTGAGGTGCGTATCTCACCTGGTGCTGAGGATGGATGACATGTGGTATGAGGTGCGTTCCTCACCTGGTGCTGAGGATGGATGTCCTGTGGTGTTAGGTGTGTCCCTCACCTGGTGCTGAGG
Organism: Ashinkailepas kermadecensis; assembly: GCA_034440615.1. NCBI lineage: Eukaryota > Metazoa > Arthropoda > Thecostraca > Neolepadidae > Ashinkailepas > Ashinkailepas kermadecensis. The sequence goes on from JAOTOM010005089.1 coordinate 823,000, forward strand.
ATGGATGTCCTGTGGTGTGAGATGCGTTCCTTACCTGGTGCTGAGGATGGATGTCCTGTGGTGTGAGGTGAGTCACTCACCTGGTGCTGAGGCTGGATGGTATGTGGTGTGAGTGGATGGCCTGTGGTGTGGAGTCCGTTCCTTACCTGGTGCTGAGGCTGGATGGGATGTGATGTGTGATGCGTTCCTCACTTGGTGCTGAGGCTGGATGGGATGTGGTGTGAGGTGCGTTCCTCACCTGGTGCTGATGATGGATGTCCTGTGGTGTGAGGTCCGTCCCTCACCTGGTGCTGAGGATGAATGTCCTGTGGTGTGAGGTGTGTCCCTCACCTGGTGCTGAGGATGGATGTCCTGTGGTGTGAGGTTTGTCCCTCACCTGGTGCTGATGATGGGTGTCCTGTGGTGTGAGGTGTGTCCCTCACCTGGTGCTGAGGATGGGTGTCCTGTGATGTGGGGTGCGTCCCTCACCTGGTGCTGAGGATGGATGTCCTGTGGTGTGAGGTGTGTCCCTCACCTGGTGCTGAGGATGGATGTCCTGTGGTGTGAGGTGTGTCCCTCACCTGGTGCTGATGATGGATGTCCTGTGGTGTGAGGTGCGTTCCTCACCTGGTGCTGAGACTGGATGGGATGTGGTGTGAGGTGCGTCCCTCACCTGGTGCTGATGATGGATGTCCTGTGGTGTGAGGTGCGTCCCTCACCTGGTGCTGAGGCTGGACGTGTGTCGCCGCAGACGAGTGTGTGGTTCTGCTGTTGTCCGATATGTGACTGGCCCACTGAGTCGTGGCGTCTGGGCCCACGATGACTAAGTGATCATTCCGGTGTCGCTGGCTCTGCAGGTTACGTGGAACAGTCGGTGCTCATACATACAAGCGGGCGTTGCTCGCTCGTGGTACGGCTGAGTTCTTTCTGTGTGGCTAGAATCAAAGGAAAGTTCGCGTGTTCATGCTCGTATCCCATGGCTTGAAAACAATGACACTTGTTTTGTTTTTGTCTGGGCCACCGAAACCCATGCCTGGAACTTTTTATTCAAATGGAATACTTTGATGGAATGCTATTTGGTACCAGCGTCCCCGCTAAGTGAAGCTCGTTTCGTAAACTTATTCTGGAACGCAATGATTGCATACTGGGTCAGAGAAGCTGCCTGCCGGAGTTCCAGGTTGCAGTAATATTGCAGTTGATCTGATATCCGTTTAGTCCTCATCAAACCCGCGTGTCAAATTCTTACACGCTTGCTCCGGTCGACTGTGATTGGCTGGGAGACCGACCCTGATCCGTTTCAGCCACCAATCAGCGCCTGTCTGGCTTGTGTCGGATGGGTGTGTGGTGTCTGAGCCGGGTCAGGTGGGATTGTGTTGTGTGGACCAGGCCAGGTGGGATTGTGTTGTCTGGACCAGATCAGGTGGGGTTATTTTGTTTTGTCCAGGTCAGGTGGGATTGTGGTGTTTGAACCAGGTCAGGTGAGATGGTAGTGTCTTGCTCAGATGAGGTAGGATTGTTGTGTCTGGACCAGGTCACGTGGGGTTATTTCGTTTTGTCCAGGCCAGGTGGGATTGTGTTGTCTGGCTCAGATCAGGTAGGATTGTGGTGTCTGGACCAGGTCAGGTGAGATGGAAGCGTCTGGCTCAGATCAGGTGGGATTGTTATGTCTGGACCAGGTCAGGTGGACTTGTGGCGTCTGGACCTGGTCGGGCAGGAGTATATCCCGACCGGCGTGTGGCTGGCCGGCTATCAGTTATCGGTAACCACCACAGCTGTGTCACGTATCCGTGACGCTCTGTGGACCAAGTCGAGCGCCGCCGTCACGAGCCCGGTGGATATGCCGGATAGGGAGGCCGTCCGGCCACGCTGTCTGACGTGTGTGACCACGTGCGGGTCGCGCTGGGACGTGTCGACGGCGGCGTGTCGACGCCGACACACCACCGACACCACAGCTGACTGTTGAGTCGGTGTCCGGCCGACTGGGCTGCGGCCGCCGACACCACAGCTGACTGTTGAGTCGGTGTCCGGCCGACCGGGCTGCGGCCGCCGACCGTGTCTGGCGCCACCGACACCACAGCTGACTGTTGGGTCGGTGTCCGGCCGACTGGGCTGCGGCCGCCGACACCACAGCTGACTGTTGAGTCGGTGTCCGGCCGACTGGGCTGCGGCCGCCGACACCACAGCTGACTGTTGGGTCGGTGTCCGGCCGACTGGGCTGCGGCCGCCGACCGTGTCTGTCTGGCACGTCCGCTGACGCCGCGCAACACGACCCACATGGGGAGGCGGCAGGTTAACAGAGATTAAGGCGGTCAAATGCGCGCATGTGACCATTTGGCAATCGGTAGCCCGTCTTAGCATGACAAAAGACAACGTGGACTCTTCTTGCAACTGATGCATTGGTAGCTCAATACTTGGGAATGTTTTTTTCAATCTGGCCGTGTTTGGCAAGAAAATAGTTTGGCTAAGGAGTACCGCAAAATTATTTCTGAGCTTCTATACCAGCATTGCACCCTTGACGCTCTTCTCTTCCGAGGGCCTTTCTTTCAAAATTAAACTTTACCAGGAGAAATCCATTGAGCCAAGCAGTCCAAGCAAACCCAATGCAGGCCGTTCCTCGCAAAACTAAACCGGTTTGGCTGCACTCGGTCCGAATGAGACCTGTCTGCATGCACTCGGTGAGATCAGCAGAGCCGTCAGGCGACTAGCCGGGCCGGTGGAAGTCGTTAACATGAGCTCAATCGCTGGACGCTCTGATTAAACGTGACTGTTGCCGTGTTGACAGCATCAACACAGAATGGGACGGAACGATTGCAGCGATCTGACCACGGCTCGGACGTTCACACCAGCGACCGACCGGCCACCAGACAAGGCAAGAGCGCGATATGTGCGCCGCAGCGTCATGGGAGCCGACAGGGCAGAGTCGGCTCTGGGGTTGGCAGCTGCCGTCGACTGCTGACCGCGACGTTGTCGCCGCAGCGTCATGGCAGCCGACAGGGCAGAGTCGGCTCGGGGGTTGGCAGCTGCCGTCGACCGCTGACCGCGACGTTGTCGCCACAGCGTCATGGCAGCCGACAGGACAGAGTCGGCTCGGGGGTTGGCAGCTGCCGTCGACCGCTGACCGCGACGTTGTCGCCACAGCGTCATGGCAGCCGACAGGGCAGAGTCGGCTCGGGGGTTGGCAGCTGCCGTCGACCGCTGACCGCGACGTTGTCGCCGCAGCGTCATGGCAGCCGACAGGGCAGAGTCGGCCCGAGGGTTGGCAGCTGCCGTCGACTGCTGACCGCGACGTTGAGTCAGCGCGGTGTGTGTGCACTGCACCGCCGCTCGGCTGTGTTGACGGCTGGGCGCTGTGTCTGTGACGGTCGACTGGGCGGCGAACAAAGACCGTCTGGCCTGAGGCCACGGGGCCGACGCCGGCGCCGCTGTGTCGCTGGCGGCCCCAACTCGCCGATACAGGGGTGGCCCGGCAGCGGGTGAGTGCCCGGTGTTGGTGACTTCTCGGCGGCGGACGAGTATGCGGTTGGGTGGCGGCGGGTGTCCGGTGGGCAGGAGGCGGGTATCCGTTGGAGTGGCAGGTGAGTATCCTGTGGGATGGTTGATGAGTATCCGGTGGGGTGGCGGGCGAGTGGTCTGATGCGGGGGGAGTACCCTGATGGCTGATGAGTATCCGGTGGGGTGACAGGTGAGTATCCTGTTGGATGGCTGATGAGTGTCCGGTGGGGTGACAGGTGAGTATCCTGTTGGATGGCTGATGAGTGTCCGGTGGGGTGGCGGGCGAGTGGTCTGATGCGGGGGGAGTACCCTGATGGCTGATGAGTATCCGGTGGGGTGGCAGGTGAGTATCCTGTGGGATAGCTGATAAGATCCGGTGGGGTGGCGGGCGAGTGGTCTGATGCGGGGGGAGTACCCTGATGGCTGATGAGTATCCGGTGGGGTGGCAGGTGAGTATCCTGTGGGATGGCTGATGAGTGTCCGGTGGGGTGGCGGGCGAGTGGTCTGATGGCGGGGGAGTACCCTGATGGCTGATGAGTATCCGGTGGGGTGGCAGGTGAGTATCCTGTGGGATGGCTGATGAGTGTCCGGTGGGGTGGCGGGCGAATGGTCTGATGCCGGGGGAGTACCCTGATGGTTGATGAGTGTCCGGTGGGGTGGCGGGCGAGTGGTCTGATGCGGGGGGAGTACCCTGATGGCTGATGAGTGTCCGGTGGGGTGGCGGGCGAGTGGTCTGATGCCGGGGGAGTACCCTGATGGCTGATGAGTGTCCGGTGGGGTGGCGGGCGAGTGGTCTGATGCGGGTGGAGCTGATGGCGAGTTGGGGTAGGGCCTGATGCGGGGGGGGTACCCTGATGGCTGATGAGTATCCGGTGGGGTGGCAGGTGAGTATCCTGTGGGATGGCTGATGAGTGTCCGGTGGGGTGGCGGGTGAGTGGTCTGATGCCGGGAGAGTACCCTGATGGCTGATGAGTGCCCGGTGGGGTGGCGGGCGAGTGGTCTGATGCCGGGGGAGTACCCTGATGGCTGATGAGTGTCCGGTGGGGTGGCGGGCGAGTGGTCTGATGCCGGGGGAGTACCCTGCCGCAGGCGAGTGACCGTCACCGCCGCCGGCGCGCTGGCTGCACCTGAGGCGGGCCGTGTCGGCCGTATTGACACACGCCGCCGGTGTGTGAGCACTGCGTGCAGAGGATGAGGTCATCCGCCGGCGTGACGAGCGGCGCGCTGCTGCTGCTCCCTCTGGGAACAGATACCGGGTCGTCGGCAGTGCGCCTTCACGGACACTGCTGTCATCGGCGGGGCCGATGGTCTGCGCTGGAGACTGGAGACTGGAGGTGTCGAACTTAGTCTCCGAGACGTCTCAGGCGAGATTTCATTGGTGTCCGAGAGGGGATGGCTGGGCGAGACGGTACCGAGAGGTGATGGCGGAGCGAAATGGTGCATAGAGGTGATGGCTGGACGAGCTGGCACTGAGAGGCGATGGCTGGACGAGCTGGTACATAGAGGTGATGGCTGGACGAGACGGTACCCGAGAGGTGATGGCTGGACGTGCTGGTACCGAGAGGTGATGGCTTAGCGAAATGGTACACAGAGGTGATGGCTGGACGAGCTGGCACTGAGAGGCGATGGCTGGACGAGCTGGTACCAAGAGGTGATGGCTGGACGAGACGGTACCCGAGAGGTGATGGCTGGACGAGACGGTGCCCGAGAGGTGATAGCTGGACGAGCTGGTGCCGAGAGTTGGACGAGCGTGCAGCGGCAGGCAAGTGCCATCGCCCCCACACCGTCCCCTCCCCTACGTGAGCTTAGATTGCCTATTGGCGCCGGTGCTAAGAGTTAAGCGGAGCCGATATGATAGAGTTGACCGTCGGGTGTAGCCGGTATACAGGCGGACCGTCGGGTGTAGCCGGCATAGAGGTGGACCGTCGGGTGTAGCCGGTATGGAGGTGGACCGTCGGGTGTAACCGGTATAGAGGTGGACCGTCGGGTGTAGCCGGTATACAGGCGGACCGTCTGGTGTAGCCGGTATAGAGGTGGACCGTCGGGTGTAGCCGGTATAGAGGTGGACCGTCGGGTGTAGCCGGTATGGAGGCGGACCGTCGGGTGTAACCGGTATAGAGGTGGACCGTCGGGTGTAGCCGGTATGGAGGTGGACCGTCGGGTGTAGCCGGCATAGAGGTGGCCCGTCGGGTGTAGCCGGTATGGAGGTGGACCGTCGGGTGTAGCCGGCATAGAGGTGGACCGTCGGGTGTAGCCGGTATGGAGGTGGACCGTCGGGTGTAGCCGGCATAGAGGTGGCCCGTCGGGTGTAGCCGGTATGGAGGCGGACCGTCGGGTGTAACCGGTATAGAGTTGGACCGTCGGGTGTAGCCGGTATAGAGGTTGACCGGGTCGGGTGTAGCCGGTATAGAGGTGGACCGTCGGGTGTAGCCGGCACGGGGCGGCAGTCCAATGATGCTAATGACTGCCAAGGAGGAGGATGTTACAGCACCGGCTCTTGACTGGTTGAAATAGTTACGTCTGGCCCAATTGATAAATGGCTGTTCTGAGACGTGATTGTCATCTGGGATGGGGCGCTAATACAGACCTAATATAGGGGACGAGTGGTCTCGGGGTAAGATGCTCGTCTCACAATCGAAAGATTGTGGGTTCGAAGCTCACCTGTCGCTACTCTTCGCCCGCGACCAATCGGCGTGAGAGATTGGCGACGCTATATGACTCAACGGTCGACGTGTCGTAAAAAACCAACAACCACCACAGACCTAATATACCACTGTGCCCCATTATGTGATATCATGCAATAACGCATCGGTTTCGATTATTTTACTCGTTTAGGAGCTATCTTTATCATCCCAATGCTGTTTTTTCCCCAATAGAAACGATTTCGACGTTTTCATGTGATTCCACGGGATTGCCCGTACATTTTATGAAACCTCACCCTTGAAATAATTAGGTCGCACTGGTAAGGGAGGTGAACTCCTGCCTACCTATTCATAGGTAGAGGCATAAAATGCATTGCGAACAGTAGTTGTGTGCTACGTTTCATACGGCACAAGTGTGTCGTATACTTGCGTGCCAGTCTAGCAGCTTGTGCACGTGCACATGTGTGCACCCGCATCACGTGCACACGTGTGGACCTGCATCATTTCGCTGGTCGCCGATGCCGACCAAGGCTACCCAATGGTGAAGCAAGGCGGATGTCGCTAGGTGAAGGTGCTGCTTTCTAGAGACATATCCAGAATCCTGGCTTGGGGCAGACAACTTTTTTAATCTCCATTTTCGAAAAGCTCATCAGATTTGAAGAGCTAACATTCGTCAGATCTTGTTAAGACATTATTTATTCCACAAATCATAGAGTTCGAGAAAATGCTATTGTAGTGCAAATATGGGCAAGATATCGGCTTCTTGGGACATGGTCCTTGTAGTTCCCCTGGATCCGCCCCCGCCATTTTCCACCGGACGGCTCGGTTGTAGTGGCGCGCCGCCGCTCCGGTGCGCGGCTGGTGAGACCGTCGGCCGAGCACCGCCTCGTGCTGCCGATAAATTGGTGATGCGCTCTGCGCGGCGCGGCCCAGTGCACGTCCGTGCGCACGTGCTCTGATGACGTAATCGGAGCCGCCGCGGGCCCACTGAAGCCAGGTCCTCTGTCGGCCCAGTGGCGACGGATTATCTGCCGTTCACTGCGCTGACCCAGTTGGATGGCTGACGCGAACATTGACTGTGGGGTGGTGAGGGATCGATCGGAGATTAGTTGTCTGTGGTGGCGTGTGTAAGGGGTGGGGGTGGGGGTCATCCGCTGACCTGACTGCGAAGCGGCTTCGCTTCAGCCACGTTGGGAGAAGAACCTTCAAATTGGCGGTCACTTGGCCACACCTGTGTGTTAACTCCACCGTGCTCCCGGGCGTGTTTTTAAACACGCCACTGTGTCTGGCACGCCACCGTGTTCCTGAGCATGTTCCACGCCACCGTGTTCCTGAGCACGCCACTGGCGGTCGGCACCTGTCCAGCACCGCCATCCCGTCGGTGTCTGGCCTATAAACCGCGCGGGAACTCTGGCTCGACAGCGGTGGCAGGTGGACCGTTGCGGCTGGCATGTGACAAGCGTCTGCAGATGTGCCGGTGCTCCAAATCATTGAGGTGGATGCCGGTATCCGTGCGCACACTCGTCCTTGACAGTATTGATGTTCTGCAACGTCTCCGATCCTGTGGTTCTGCTTTTGTTGCGTCCTATGTTCTCCGAGTGGCATAGTTAAACTTCCTGAACTCAGATCACTCTTAGTAACCATGTGATATAGCAATGATAATTTCACGTGTATCTGGTTGTGATTTCAATCCTGCATGCAAAACAAAAATGCAGCTTTCTCTAGTTCCATGTTCGAATCATGGATGTGAAAACCTTATGGGACTTCACTGGTAACACAATACCCGCGTGAATGGCCCTTACAGAAGAGCTTTGCAGATCAAGAATCATATTTTGCACGTGTCGTTTTTTACACTGGCCACTTGATTGTGTTCATGCCATGCCAATCGTCACATAGCGTTAATACCCTTGCTTCTCATAGTGACGCCTGTATGTGATATAAAACAATATCATTATGTATAATGGACATATGCAGCATTCCTCTCCGTCACACCACTTTTTTCGTCCTGCAAAACGTGTGGCATCTGTAACCATCACAGTTGTGCTATGGGATGCGTGCTCATCAGACAGCATCATCCTTTGTCCGCACTGTTTCCTATCATATCGCCCAACTGTTGTGACGTCTTCGCCTGTTATCCTCCACCACGAAAACGAGTTCCGGGATACTGCCCCCACATCTGTGTCGCTTCTCCATCGCATCCCCACCCCGTGTCAGTTGCTCAGGCAAGGTAGATCCCGTGCCGCTCGGCCCTCCCAGATTGGTTTCAGCGGGCGGCTGACCTGTTTGTGACCGGTGACCTGTCCGCCGGCCGACCTGTTTGTGACCGGTGACCTGTCGGCCGGCTGACCTGTTTGTGACCGGGAACATGTCCGCCGGCCGACCTGTTTGTGACCGGTGACATATCCGCCGGCTGACCTGTTTGTGACCGGTGACATGTCCGCCGGCTGACCTGTTTGTGACCAGGGACATGTCCGCCGGCCGACCTGTTTGTGACCGGTGACCTGTTGGCCGGCTGACCTGTTTGTGACCGGTGACATGTCCGCCGGCCGACCTGTTTGTGACCGGTGACATGTCCGCCGGCTGACCTGTTTGTGACCGGTGACATGTCCGCCGGCTGACCTGTTTGTGACCAGGGACATGTCCGCCGGCCGACCTGTTTGTGACCGGTGACCTGTCGGCCGGCTGACCTGTTTGTGACCGGTGACCTGTCTGCCGGCAGGGCACTGGATGCGGTGAGGGCGGGCCGGCGGGCCGCACACAGCCGCCATGTTCTCTGCCATGATATCGCGGCTGGTGATACTGCTGTTCGGCACACTCTACCCGGCGTTCGCCTCATACAAGGCCGTCAAGACCAAGAACATCCGCGAGTACGTCAAGTGGATGATGTACTGGATAGTGTTCGCCTTCTTCACCTGTATGGAGACGGTGACCGACCTGTTCCTCGCCTGGTTCCCCTTCTACTACGAGATTAAGATTCTGCTGGTGGTGTGGCTGCTGTCGCCGGCTACCAGAGGCTCGTCAATACTGTACAAGAAGTTCGTGCACCCGTGGCTGGAGAAGAACGAGGCGGAGATCGAGCGGTACATGCAGCGCGCCAGTCAGCAGGGTTACAGTACTGTGATGACGCTGGGAGTCAGGGGCGTCAACTACGCTACACAGGTAGGCCGACGGTACGCGCCAGTCAGCAGGGTTACAGTACTGTGATGACGCTGGGAGTCAGGGGCGTCAACTACGCTACACAGGTGAGGCCCGACGGCACGGTGCAGAGCAGATCACTCGCGGTGCGCAATATGCTTTTCAAGCCAACTAATATTACTCGATGATAGTTATTTTGCGACGAACATATTTGCTTCCTTAAATCGAGACCTCAAACTGCCCCGAAATCAGGCTGCCAGACTACCCCGGGAGTGGGATAGGGAATCCTGAACGTTTAATATATCTGATGAAAAATCAGGATGTATTCCGGATTATACGTTTTTTTTACGTTGGCTAGGCCAGGAAACTTAAAATGAACGTGAACATGTTATGTCCGTTATACTGAAGTGGCTGTAACATCCATGCTACTTCTGTAAGATAGACGAGGAAAATCAGTCGTCGTGTTCTGACGATGCATTCGTATATAGGTGCATTACTCCTGATCCATGAATTGTTTATTGGATTCCAATTGTGAAATCTCAGGGGATTAATGAGAAAGCTTTCACTATAGCGCCCATGGATCCAGGTTTTAAAATATGATGTTGCTGCCCGGCATGCGACTTTTTGGCCGTCCCTCTGGCGCCTTGCACGGTAAGAACCCAAGCTGCCTCAAGTAAACGGCTTCTTGTTCCCTGCTCCATTCTTCTCCTGGGTCTACGCCTGTATATGTCGAGTGCTGATGAACCTGTCAGCCTTTGGCCCTATAAGCATACACTAGATACAAATGGTTTTTGGGGCAGCTTTGCCTATCAAAAAGGTTATTTGGCCCCCCAGCCAACTTCATAAAGTAACACCCGTGTGCGGCGGTGCCAAATCATAGCGGCTAGGTACCAAAATGTCCGTTTTCAATGGATTAATCGGAGCTGTTTTAGTGATCAGCATAGGTGTGCAGTAGTGATCAGCGCAGGTGTGCGGTAGTGATCAACGCAGGTGTACAGTAGTGATCAGCGCAGTTGTGCAGTATTTATCAGCGAAGGTGTGCAGTAGTTATCAGCGCAGGTGTGCGGTAGTGATCAGCGCAGGTGTGCGGTAGTGATCAGCGCAGGTGTGCAGTAGTTATCAGCGCAGGTGTGCGGTAGTGATCAGCGCAGGTGTACAGTAGTGATCAGCGCAGGTGTGCGGTAGTTATCAGCGAAGGTGTGCGGTAGTGATCAGCGCAGGTGTGCGGTAGTGATCAGCATAGGTGTGCAGTAGTGATCAGCATAGGTGTGCAGTAGTGATCAGCGCAGGTGTGCGGTAGTGATCAGCGAAGGTGTGCGGTAGTGATCAACGCAGGTGTACAGTAGTGATCAGCGCAGTTGTGCAGTATTTATCAGCGCAGGTGTGCAGTAGTTATCAGCGAAGGTGTAAAATAGTGATCAGCGCAGGTGTGGAGTAGTTATCAGCGCAGGTGTGGAGTAGTTATCATTGCAGGTGTGCAGTAATTATCAGCGCAGGTGTGCGGTAGTGATCAGCGCAGGTGTACAGTAGTGATCAGCGCAGGTGTGCAGTATTTATGAGCGCAGATGTGCAGTAGTGATCAGCGCAGGTGTGCAGTAGTGATCAGCGCAGGTGTGGAGTATTTATCAGCACAGGTGTGCAGTAGTGATCAGCGCAGGTATGCAGTAGTGATCAGCGCAGGTGTGAAGTAGTTATCAGCGCAGATGTGCAGTAGTTATCAGCGCAGGTGTGCGGTAGTGATCAGCGCAGGTGTGCGGTAATGATCAGTGCAGGTGTGCAGTAGTTATCAGCGCAGGTGTGCGGTAGTGATCAGCGCAGCGCAGGTGTCACGCAAGTTTGGCCTAATAGACACCGAACAGGAAATAGGGTTGAAGTCAACTCAGTCATGTCCCCTTTTTAAAATTGAATCAGAATCGTCCTGTTAGAAGTTTTAAAAAAAACTACTCTGGAGGCACAGGCTATCCAAAACGAGCTAAAGAAGAAGATAAGCCGCGAGTCGACATTAGTAACCTGCGCCCACGGTCTCATCGTTTTCCACTTTGATGATTTATGCAGAGTATGACGAGTGTTTAAGGTAGTGACAAATTTATGATTCTCTGGAGCATTTGACCCACTCCAAGGCGGGTGGCGTGACCCGCCTCAGTGCTACATCGCACCCCTTGGACGGCTTCGCTTGCCGACTTTTTGTCAATGAGCATATTTGATTGCGGTGTATGGGCGGACGCCGGGCTCCGGGGCGATCACGTGATCAACATCAGATGGGCACCGCCGGCGCTCCGGGGCGATCACGTGATCAACATCAGATGGGCGGACCGCATCAGCTGGCCAGCCCAATGATGTGGACACGTTAACAAAGCAACGGACAGGTCCGTGCCGTTGGAGCAGCAGTTTAGCTGAGGCTTTCATGGCCGTGTGCCGAACTCAGTTAAGGAGAGGGGTGAAATACTGATTTAGCCGTGTCCCAGTCGGCATCTGGGGCCGGCACTGGCAGCAAGGAGATGTGTTTATCTCAGAGGTGGCTCATTTCACGACTCCATAGCTAAGCCACTGTGGTCGGTTGCACGGGGTTCTATGAACCGTCGATCTTTGAATCAACCAAAGGTAGTGTCCCTGACATGGCAGGCTTGCAGATCTGCGAAGCATAGAGCAGTGCAATCGAATAAGCATTAAATGCTAATGCAAGCGATATCGGGGAAGCAAAGTTTACGGTATTAAATTGAATCAACTGGTAGTGTTCGCTAGGCATCATGGTGTGCTTGTGTAGGATGTATCCAGTTCCCTTCGACCGGTGGGCGGGCGGCTAGTGTTCTCCCGCCGAACACGCCTGGTCAGTTCTCCCCGTCCAATCGGTGGGCGGGAGGCTAGTTTTCTCCCGCCAAACACGCCTGGTCAGTCCTCCCCGTCCAATCTTGCCGCACCGGATCTGGGAAGATTTGGAGCCGCGTCGTGTGGATATGTGCCGAATTGATTTCGCCACGCTGGCCTGGGCCTTCGCCAGATCGTGCAGGTAGATTCATGTCCAAACTGTGTGGCAGGCGCATGCTGTGCTGTATATTTAGCTATGTCTCGTGCATCACTTGTGCACCGTGCGCGACGCCACGGATTTCGGTGTGCGTGTGGGGAGGAAGGAGATGGAATTGAGAGGGTTGCTGGGCTGATGATTTTCATGCAGCGCACGCTATAGGTGTAGTGTTCAATCCCAACGCTATTAGGAAGACATCACTCCTGTGGTGCTGCTTATAACCGCATGGTGCGTGCCACACCAGCTGTGCCACACCGGCTGTGCCACACCGGCTGTGCCACACCGGCTGTGCCACACCGGCTGTGCCACACCAGCTGTGCCACACCGGCTGTGCCACACCGGCTGTGCCACACCAGCTGTGCCACACCGGCTGTGCCACACCGGCTGTGCCACACCAGCTGACACCAGCTTACCACACCTCCAACCAGCTGTGCCACACCAGCTGTGCCACACCGGCTGTGCCACACCAGCTGCGCTACGCCAGCTGTGCCACACCGGCTGTGCCACACCGGCTGTGCCACACCGGCTGTGCCACACCAGCTGCGCTACGCCAGCCTCCTGCAGAGCATGCCGCGACCGCACCGTCACCTGCGGCGGCGCTATTTCTGGCCGCACGTCCGTACACACCAGCCCGACAGCCCTCCGTAAACGCACTGCCTGCGGTGCGTGCGCAGTGCCGCTGCAGGTGTCCCGAGCCGGCCACCTGAGACGCGCCGCCACCTCACTGAGAGCCACCTCACTGAGAGCCACCTCACAAAATATACACGGGAATTGTGAAATGCCGTCGGTGGATCCGACCGTACGTTTGGCGCAAACGTTTCTGTTAGTTATGGTCTCGCTGGTGTGCCCACTATCGCGTCGGAATGATTAACTATTGAGCTTTAGGGCGCTGCAGCTCTGCAGTGGAGCCCTTTATGTGATGTCTCCAGAGACCTGGGCGAGGTGGTTGCTATGACGCAAATACGAAGTAGCACGGCGAACACCGACAACACCAAGCGGCTTATGAGTGATGGTCTCTGCGACAGAGGCTCCAGATTAGGGGAATTGTTGTGGAGGTTTGGAGTTTTCGAGAATGTGGGGGTCAAGGTAGGAGGTGTATTGCTATAGTAGATGCTGCTGCGTTGCGTGCTGTCTTTTACGGGAGAGGGAACGGTTGCGGTATTTTCATGAGATGGAGAACGGCCCGAAAAAGACGGGAATGGCTGCGCTATATCAGCGGAGGTTGACGCCATTACGAGGTCTAGGTCAGAAGATCTCCCTCTCAGGCTGGTACTAATTAGTCAGAATATATTGCTGCAGTGATTACGGAACTGGGCCCTGTGTCAGGCAGAGCCTGGTGGCTGTTGTGCGCATGCCCCCCCCATATGGCAATTCCAGTTCATTGGCAGAGTTTAGACCGAGAGTGTAGCGTGCCGACAATGCACGGCCACTGCAGCCACGGTGCCGAGTCGCCGGCCTTACCGGGTCAGCTGCCAGCTGACCATCCCAGCCGGCAGCTGAATGCCAGCTGGTGTAGCTGCTCGTCTTGCCAGGGCAGGGGAGACCAGGGCATTGAAGGTCCGCTATCCGCCAACGGGATATTTTAGGATTGAAATATCACTAGAGATGGAGGGTGATCACACCATTACTGATTGACTATTGGCTGATAATTTCGCCCTAAAGACGTTTTCCGTCAGGTGACATAGCTCGCGTAGTCGCATAGCATGCACCCGGGACCCATGTACACGGGACGTCAGCTGGCGCTGGCTCGAGGGCGGGTCGGTTCAGCGTGGCTCCAGGGTGTCTCAGCGTGTCTCGGGGGTCTGCTGACTGGCGGCCCCAGGGTCTGCTCACCGGCGGCCCCAGCCGGCTCAGTGTGTCTCAGGGTCTGCTGACCGGCGGCCACAGCCGGCTCAGTGTGTCTCCGGGTCTGCTGACCGGCGGCCACAGCCGGCTCAGTGTGTCTCCGGGTCTGCTGACTGCCGTCCCCAGCCGGCTCAGTGTGTCTCCGGGTCTGCTGACTGCCGTCCCCAGCCGGCTCAGTGTGTCTCCGGGTCTGCTGACTGCCGTCCCCAGCCGGCTCAGTGTGTCTCCGGGTCTGCTGACTGCCGTCCCCAGCCGGCTCAGTGTGTCTCCGGGTCTGCTGATTGGCGTCCCCAGCCGATCACCGGCAGTGGTTCGTCCCCCCACCCAGCTGATGCCGAGCTCTCCTGACTAGGGTGCGGCTGGAGCCCGCGACGTGCACACCCCGCACCCTGCCCCGGACCTGTGCGGTTTTATGCCGCGGTGAACTAGCGTTGACCGTATTTCACCCTCGTGAACGCCTTGGCTTGATCTAGTGGAGATATGAGGTGACAATTATCCTAGATTTTGGGACCGAACCCCTGGTCCGGCCAATCTTATGTGATCAAGCCCGGTGGAATTTACCGAAGGCCGGTCAAAAGACCCGTTTTGTAATAAATGTTTTTTGCATATCAAATAGCATCATTGTTTTTATTAAGGTCATAAGGACATTAAGGAGGTCATTAAGGGCAATTCATACCATCCTCGAAAACTTCTTTCACTCCCGGAATAGACGATTCTTCATTGCAGTTGCAAGTCTTGCTTTTCATTGCAGTTGCAAGCCTACCGGTTCTGACCGGCCTTTCTGACCAGGCTTTTACATTTTATTTTAATTGGCTTACATTTGCTACCTCCAATGGATATGCAAATTTGTACAGTAGTGAATTGTCGACGTGGTGGTACTGCTGTGAGAGATGTCCACGTGCGTATGCCACCCCGCACTCACCAACCGTCCGTACTCACTCATCAGCCGTCCGTCCTCATTGACCAGTTGTCCGTCCTCACTCCCTAGCCGTCCGTCCTCACTGACCAGCCGTCCGTCCTCACTGACCACCTGTCCGTCCTCACTGACCACCTGTCCGTCCTCACTCCCTAGCCGTCCGTCCTCACTGACCAGCCGTCCGTCCTCACTGACCAGCCGTCCGTCCTCACTGACCACCTGTCCGTCCTCACTGACCACCTGTCCGTCCTCACTGACCACCTGTCCGTCCTCACTGACCACCTGTCCGTCCTCACTCCCTAGCCGTCCGTCCTCACTCCCTAGCCGTCCGTCCTCACTGACCACCTGTCCGTCCTCACTGACCACCTGTCCGTCCTCACTGACCACCTGTCCGTCCTCACTCCCTAGCCGTCCGTCCTCACTGACCAGCCGTCCGTCCTCACTGACCAGCCGTCCGTCCTCACTGACCACCTGTCCGTCCTCACTCATCAGCTGTCCGTCCTCACTCACCAGCCGTCCGTCCTCACTGACCAGCCGTCCGTCCTCATGTGCCAGACAAATGCCGGTATCGGCCCAACCTCAATACAACAATCACAGTTGGACCCTGCCACACAGTTTGCATTGGCTGTCGTGTAGGAACACTGGAGCGGCAGAAGTGTGTTACAGTCGACTCTGACACGCCACATTTTGCCTGTTGATGTCTGAGCCCTGTGTATTCCCTGACAATGGGCAATGACTCGTGTCCAGTGGAAATGACCAATGGCACATCATTGTTTTGGCCAACGGCGATTGTTGGCGTTAGTCAGTGTTTTATGTCGCACCCGACGTAGACCGCGGCCTTCAACTACTCACCCAGATTGGTCTCGGCTGAGTCGGGTAATCTAACTGCTGGTGGGATTCAAAACCACGACCTCGCGACCAGGAGTGGACTACGCCGCCGATTGTACTGAGCCTCGTGTGATCGAGTGTGCCGTGTGCCGCGCATCAGCGGCTGAGCCTCGTGTGACCGAGTGTGCTGTGTGCCGCGCAGCAGCGGCTGAGCCTCGTGTGACCGAGTGTGCTGTGTGCCGCGCATCAGCGGCTGAGCCTCGTGTGACCGAGTGTGCTGTGTGCCGCGCATCAGCGGCTGATGTGTGACCGGGTGTGTGTGTGTCGCGCAGCAGGGCTAGCCTCTGTGACCGAGTGTGCCGTGTGCCGCGCAGCAGCGGCTGAGCCTCTGTGACCGAGTGTGCTGTGTGCCGCGCAGCAGCGGCTGAGCCTCGTGTACGTGTGCTGTGTGCCGCGCATCAGCGGCTGAGCCTCTGTGACCGGGTGTGCTGTGTGTCGCCAGGCTGTGTGACCGGTGTGCCGTGTGCCGCGCAGCAGCGGCTGAGCCTCGTGTGACCGAGTGTGCTGTGTGCCGGCAGCAGCGGCTGAGCCTCGTGTGACCGAGTGTGCTGTGTGCCGCGCAGCAGCGGCTGAGCCTCGTGTGACCGAGTGTGCCGTGTGCCGCGCAGCAGCGGCTGAGCCTCGTGTGACCGAGTGTGCTGTGTGCCGCGCAGCAGCGGCTGAGCCTCGTGTGACCGAGTGTGCTGTGTGCCGCGCAGCAGCGGCTGAGCCTCGTGTGACCGAGTGTGCTGTGTGCCGCGCAGCAGCGGCTGAGCCTCGTGTGACCGAGTGTGCTGTGTGCCGCGCAGCAGCGGCTGAGCCTCGTGTGTGACCGAGTGTGCTGTGTGCCGCGCAGCAGCGGCTGAGCCTCGTGTGACCGAGTGTTTGTGCCGCGCAGCGGGGCTGAGCCTCGTGTGACCGAGTGTGCTGTGTGCCGCGCAGCAGCGGCTGAGCCTCGTGTGACCGAGTGTGCTGTGTGCCGCGCAGCAGCGGCTGAGCCTCGTGTGACCGAGTGTGCTGTGTGTCGCCAGATGATCATGCAGACGGCGATCCGCGGCGGCGGCGGCCTGGTCGACCACCTGCGGCGCAGCTACAGCGTCAACGACGTCGCCGACCTGGCGTCCGACTCGGGCGACTTCAACAGCAACGTGAAGCGGCTGCCGCAGCTGGTCGACGTCACCGAGGAGGTGGACTCTGACGGCGACGCGGTCACGGTGTCGGCGCCGGTCGAGCGGCGGGCGGGCCGGGCGCGGCGCGCGCGTGCCGAGCCGGCTCCGAGCCGCACGCGCCGCGCCCGGCCCGCGTCCGGCGAGGACGAGCGCGCTCCGCCGCCCGCTTGGGAGCAGGCCCAGTCGCTGGAGGACATCAGCTCGGGCTACAACTCGGGCGAGCCGTTCTACGACGCCGTCAACCGCGACGAGGACGACGACCCGACGTGGCCGGGCCGACGCGGCGCGCCGTCGGGCCGGTCGATGCGCCGGCCGGCGCTGCACGCTCCCGCGTCAACCTCGCGCCGGGTCAAGTCGTCAGCGCACACGGACGTGTCCGGGTACGCCACGCTCCCGCGCCCCAGGCGCACCGCCTCCTCCCGCAAACCGATCCCAAAGTATGACTGAGCCGTGGGTAGGTAGCGCCCGCGGATGGTGCGGGCGCGTGGGCTGGCTATGTTCAGACTGTCGGTCGGCCAGACGAGAGCCACATACTGTCGTCTGTGTCCAGCCGACGTCACTCATCACGGAGGTAAATCACTCGCACGTGCCACTGCATCTTACGGGTGGGTGCGGATGGTCGTATGGCGCCGACAGCGCGTCCTGTTGCATGTGGCCACGGCTGTGTGCCGTCGTCACCGTCGGCCGGGATCGCGTGCACCCTAGCTAGCGAGTCAGACGACACTGCGTCATTGTGGTGGCCCGGCCCGGCCGCTTGCGATCGTGAGCTGAGAAATTCCTTTTGTGATTGCGAACAGTAGCTAAGACTACGATCGACTGCGGTACGTCCGCGGGTGCGGCCAGTTGGGTGGCTGGCGAACGTGCCCCGCATTAACCGGCGACTATCAGAGAGTTCCCGCACCGGTGGACGTGCGTGCTATCCGAGAGTTCCCGCACCGGTGGGCGTGCGTGTTATCCGAGAGTTCCCGCACCGGTGGACTTGTGCGTTAGGCGAGTGTGCTCCGTCTCGTCTTTCGCTCCACGAGCTTCCCGTCACTCACTCCGGCGCGGCGCGGCGCGATCGTCAGAACGCTCATTTCAGGCGGCGCGCGACACTTGGTTTCGCCGCGGGTCGTTTGCGTCCGTGGCAACAGTGGTCGGGGAGGAGTTATGATCTCATGCGGTGCGGTAGGTGTTCGTCATCGCCATTTTGAGTGCTGGCGCGCGTTTCCACGTGACAACCCGCGACTCAGCTTAACATTCTGTCGTTCCTTGGTGCCCGCCGCAGGACCCCGAAAGCTTCTGAAAATCCACGTCCTCCCAATGCCTGTGGCGTTTTTAGTGATTGCATGGTTTTACGCACATGTTAACGCTAGTATTCCCGGTGGCTGTTCTATTGTGTACTTTGTTTCCCACGCTTTTTGTCACACGCGTTTTTATGTGAATAAATCCCCGATAGTCGTCACTAACCACGTTTATCCGTGTCGCTCGTGTCGATGATGAGACACTCCCATTTGAGAGTATCGGTTGACTTTGTATGCTCAGCATGTGACTGTGCCTGTCCGGTTTGATATCGGGGCGTGTTCTGTCGTGCAGTTGCCGACATTAGATTCCGGTCCTGGTAGAGAAACCATGGCCTGGGGCAGCTGGACAACCGTATTTGCCGTGATAACTGTGCTGACTAACGAATGCCTATATGAAGAATACATACACCATTATATATGTCAATGTGTGGTATTTTTACGATTGCTTTTAAGCACGCTTTTAGGTGTTCTTTTCTGACTGAGATGTTAACAAGTAACAACTGGGGACGACTGGTCTAGGGGTAAGATGCTCGTCTCACAATCGAAAGGTTGTGGGTTCGAGTCTCACCTGTCGCTACTCTTCGCCCGCGACCAATCGGCGTGAGAGATTGGCGACGCTACATGACTCAACGGTCGACGTGTCGTAAAACCAATAACCAACCAACAAGTAACAACTAACAGCCTGGTGTTCTGTCACTCCAGACTACAACTGACAGATGGCATGTATGTGTATGTACGCGCGCATTGGAAACAAGCAAAGGTGTTAGATTTCGTCGAAATATTTCATGCTCAAGAACCTTGGAAACATACTCCAATTCAAACCCTGAGTTACACCTTGGCGAACATCTCGCAGGTACCCGTTAAATGATGTCCCGTTATACATGTCCAAAAGTGTACAAAAGGATACATCAGAGTGGAATATCACCGGCAAAGTTACTGTTGCAAGCTGTGAAATTGGTGCGAGGCGAACAAGTTCGTGTTGTTTGCTCAGATTGGGCTGCGCAATCTAACTGGAGAAAGTCGATGTTGCAAATGAAATGCCTGTGATGCCTCCTCCCGTGCTTCCAGTGTTCTCCGCGAATGCTATCTTATTCGCAGTTAGAGTCGGAGTTCCCTATGCGGTGGCTCAGCCAGGATTTTCTTAAGGTGGTTCACCACCCTCCCCACCCCCAAAAATGTCATGAAACAGATAACGCTTCCCGCGGCGATTTTTTTTTGGGGGGGGGGGGGTATGAGTGGTGAAAATACCCAAACTTCTTGTTTCATCAAGTGCATTTTTGATTCCTAAGGAGGGAACCCCCCACCCCCTATCCCCTTGGCTACGCCTCTGTCCCTATGTATTCCCGGCAATGCTTGCCTGATCTCATATTTCAGTATGTCTTATGCGGCCGCTTCCAATGCTTTGCTTAGCTAGCCAACCTCACCGTAATTAGCTGTGAATAATTTGTGCAATTCTGTCGTGTAAAGTTGACTTGCGACTTTAACACAGACAGCAAATAAATCCTTAGGGGAGACCGGGACTACATGATACACGGAAAGGTTGATACAACAGCATTTTCTCGAAAAGTACGAAGCTGGTTGCCATGGCTACCACACATGCTGCTATTCAGGTGTTTGCTAAACCTGTTTCAAAGTAATCTTATTATATAATATATATTTTAAAAAATTAGTCCGAATTCCTGATGGGGTGTCTTGATCAACCAGGGTTCTATTGCTAAGCAGAACTTGTTGCGTGTACCCTGGCCCTTCTACCCAATCAATGAACCCAGTTCAACGGCAGAATTTTGACCGAGAGTGTAACGTGCCGTCAATGCACCGACACGGCCGCCCGGTAGTTCGTCCCCGGCCTTACCGGGCCAGTTGCCAACTGACCATCCCAGCCGAGGGCTAAATGCGAGCGCGCGAAGCGACCGAAACCCGTCTTGCCAGGATAAGGGAGACGAGTGCAGGCCGGCGCTCTAACCCAGGGTTTTTCAACGTGGGCCATATGGCCCCCTGGGGGCCATGATAAGTTTGCAGGGGTCACAGGGGGCCACAGAACATCTCACAGTAAGTAACTATTGTTATGTTGTTAAGTTTGCGTTGCTGATATAAGCCTAATAATTTCATGTTAGTGCATTCATAGCATTCATGAGGGGAAATGACTTGTTTTAGGTATGCATTTTATGTACCATAACCTTAACATATAATACTAGATAATTATGTGATGGGTGGAGTGGCGGAATGGGATGGAAGTCGAAGCCTCCAATCAAAACATCGCTTACGATCAGCTGGGCGAGGCTGTTCCCCGTCAGAATGTTTCCCCGTCACTATACACATACGTTACGATATATGTTGATTAATTTTCTTCATTTTTATCTCTAACAATGCCTTATCAGTATTGGATAGCTTCAAATGTAACGGAGACATCCAATGACACGGGAAATATATTCGCGTTTTGGATTTTACTATTTTATTTTTTTTAAATAAATTTAATCGAGTTCTTGCTGGGGTGGCTTTATGAACCAGGGTCCTATTGCTAAGCAGAGCTTGTTGCGTGAACCCTGGCCCCACCACCCGATCCATGAATTCCAGTTCAACGGCAGAATTTTGACCGAAAGTTTAACGTGCCGTCAATGCACCGACACGGCCGCCCGGTAGCTCGTCCCCGGCCTTATTGGGCCAGCTGCCAACTGACCCTCCAAGCCGGGGGCTAAATGCGAGCGCGTGAAGCGACTCGAACCCTGTGTCACCAGGACAGGGGAGACCAGAGCAGGCCAGCGTTCTAACCAACTGCGCTACCGTGGCGGCTTTTTATTATTATCCAGGTCACTATAACTAATTAATATCTTGGCCAATTTATGCCGTTGTTTTGAGGGTGTCGCTCGTTTGAATACCGGATAAACGGGGTTCTACTGTATTAGGTTTTCCATTATAACGCTATGTATTGTTTTTTACATTAGGGTTTTACTTGTATGTTAGGCTTTTGATTTGTTATTTTATATTTACCTTTCAAATTATATATACCAAGAAAAGCTCATAAAATATAACAATAATAAAATATTACATGACTAAGTTACTCTAAAATAAAAAGTGCTATAAACACCCATAGCCTAATCCTTAATATTTGATTTCACTCGCAATATACAAATATTAGGCTACTTAAATTCTTGATTCTTGATCATGCTGAATTATGATTGTTTTTGTATTCCAGATAAGCATGGCCAGCGCAGCTAAGAAAAAATGCAGGCAATATTATGTTGAATATCTTATTTGTGGGTTCTTTCAGTCCCCACAAAATAACACAATGCCATTGTGCTGTGCCTTACATGACTTCACTTTCAAATGAAAGTATCCATCCCTACAAACTAAAAAAAAAAATCTGGAGACTGCACATGCAGAGACAAAAAAGACAAGCCACTTGATTTATTCAGGAAGTTACGTGATGACTTCCAAAAAAAATGACTGAATCAGAGGTTCACCAGAAAGCGGTAAAATAGACAGAGGTCTATTGGCTTCCTACAAGATAGCGAATTTGATCGCAAAAGCTGGTAAGCCGCATACTATCTCTAGTCATGCCTGCAGTGTCCGTTGTGCTTTCAACAGTCATGAATCAGAGTGCACAAGAAGTAACTGGTGTTATTCCTCTGAGCAACTCATCAGTATCACGGCACATCGACGAAATGGCGGCAAATGTCGAAAGACAATTAGTCTCGAAACTGCAGGTGGACGAGTTCTCACTACAGATCGACGAATCAATTTTACCCGATAATTCGGCTCTTCTGATGGCGTTTGTGAGGTTTCTTTACATTGATGATATATGTCAAGAAATGCTTTTCGCCTTGAAACTAACGACTGACACTACAGGCGGATCCATCTCCAAAAAAGTCGAAGCCTATTTTGAGGAAAGCAACATTCCGTTCAAGAACGTTGTGACTTGTGCAACAAATGGTGCTGCTTCTATGGTCGGAAAGTATCGGGGGTTCAATGCCCACTTGACAAAAAACTGTGCCAAATGTGGTCTGCATTCACTGTGTTGTTCACCGGCAGCAGCCGGTTGCCAAAAAAAACTGCGAGGACGTCTGCACGAGGCGATAGGGCGCGTTATCAAGGCTGTCAACTTCATCAAAAGAAAGTGCACTGAATGATCGCCTCTTCCAGCGCTTGTGCGAAGAGAATGATGAAGAATTCCAACGACTAGTATTGCACACCGAAGTTAGGTGGTTGTCGAAGGGCAACTGCGTACTTCGTTTTGTTTCACTTTTGGGCAGTGCTATCTCGTTCTTGAGTGAAACAGAACTTGGCCAGAATTTTACTGATACAAAGTGCGACATCTTGTAACTGGCGGATATTTTTGACAAGCTGAATGTCCTGAACAAGGGAACTACGAGCTACAAGGGAAAGACTGCAACCTGTTGCCCTGCAAGGAGGCGATCGCTGCATTCAACGGGAAACTCGAGCTGTTCTGGTTGAACCTAGGGAGATGAGAGTTTGCTCAATTTCCCTCCTAGGGAGCTACATCCAGCGAGGTGATTGATGATGACTTAGTCGTTTATGTTGACCATATAAAGCAGCTACATGACGTGCAAGCTCGCTTCTCTGACCTCCTCCAAATGACGGTGCCACACTGGTTTGTGGATCCGTTCGTTGCCGATGCATCTGACGTTGACATCACCAAACAAGACAACTTCATAGAACTGCAAAACGACACAACAGCTCAAGCGAGATTCAAACACGGAGTACGTCAGAAGCTGTGGGTGAGCGAATAAATGCCTAAGAAGTACCCACTACTCTGGAAAGAAGTGAAATTGTTCTTACTCGTTTTTCCAGCATCCTCCTACTGGTGGATGATCCTCCAGCATCTCCTTCCAGCTCCTCTTAGGGGAGTCAGACTTCAGTAAGGTTATTTCCCTACTTTCGAGGACACGAAATCGCCTCGACATCGAGAAAAGAGGCGATCTACGTCTCGCTCTGACGACGCTGGAGCCAAACATTGAAAATTTGACAGCCCTACACCAGTCACAGGGATCCCATTGAAAAGCGTTTGGAGGCAGATACTGATTGTGCAGATACTGACTGATTCCTTGTTGTTTTATAATTATTCTTGAGTTTTTAAAATAAAATTTTCATCCAAATTATGAAGTTGAAAAGCGTTAAAGACAGACGCTGGTTGTACTTGGATTCCTTATTGTTTGATGCATATTTGTGAGTTTTCAAATACAACTTTCACCCAAATTATGAAGTCCATTCATTTACAATTGGAGTATGAATTTCAAGTCCATAGTTCTATCCAAACTACAATCATTACTATATCTACTTCCCAAGATGCAGTAGCTTAGGGGGGCCACGAGAACTCAAATTGCCTTGGAGGGGCCACTGACGGAAAATGGTTGAGAAACCCTGCTCTAACCAGCTGAGCTACCGCGGCGGCGATTTAAATATTTATATGGGTATTTGTCACTTGACGGAAAAGACTGAACGAAGGAAAAGGTGCAGCTACGGAATGAACGTTTGCGCATTCATAAATGGCATAAACCATGAGCTATGGTCAGCCAGGACCCAAAGCAGTATTTTTTATTGTAAAGTTGAAACATGAACCTATCAGATGGCGTAAAGTAATGTCACCTACAGATGATATATTTTATTTAACTTGCATTTTATCAATTTACCCAATCGGCAGTAGCAACTTAACCCTATAGCGCGGTAAGTTAATGAACCGGTAGTTGCGCGATGTTTGACTGGTGGAAAGCCGCCGAAAAATACTTATTGGGGATGATACTAGAAGGTTTAGGCTTAACATAGGTGTGGCTATCTCTTCACTATCCTTCCAAAGTGTTATTTTGAGTTTCGTCTAAATTGTATCAACTAGACTCGGTCTCCCATATTGCAAATTTTCGTCGCTTACTTGAACTTTTTCGTAGTTGTTGCTAGCTTACGACTTCCTTTCTGCACGATCGCTGCTCGTGGCGCCGCCCACGCTGTTTCGCCGGTGGGCAGCGAGATTGGGAAGTGTCCTGAGTGGTGCAAGTGTTCGACCCAGGACCTTAGTATCCAGAGCTCAACACCTTAACGTCTCGGCCGCCCCTCCACATTACCTCTGGGCGGTTTTGCAGCGACTAGTCGCTTTAGATCCTTCCAAGTCATTCTTGTCTTTAACTAAAACAGTCCAGATATGAACTTGGAACGTATATCGTACAGCATGGAGTATCAATGAGGATTAGCATCACACTGTCAATCTATTACTGCAGTTTTCACGTTAACGACAATTGTTGCTTGGTAGTGGGCACAAAACGATGCTAGTGTTTTTTTGTTATGTAATTTTAGTTAGACCATTTTACATTTTGACACCAATACTCAAATCAGTCACTGCACGAGCGTCCTACTCTTGAGTTGTGGCGTTAATATTTATTGTTTGTGCGGTGTGAGCATGTCGGGAGTATCAGGAATGGATGTATTAATTTGGTTGACATCGGTGAAGTATGCTTTTGTTGTCATTTTTTACCTGTTGCCCCGGAAATTGGCTTATAACCGCACCCCTCGTCAATTTAACCATAACGCCAAATTGTCATCTGGCAGTCATACGTAGGCTGCCAGAAACCGTAGAGTTCAGTGTAATCTTCACGTAAACCAGCAGGCTTATTGTTATTTGCTGTTATTCTTATGTTTAATTCAATTTATTTCAGCAGCGTCACTAGTAAAAGCTATTTTGTTATTGAAACTGTTGTGAGAATTAAATTCGCGATCGCTTCTAATTTATGCAGATCATTATGCCGGGTCTGCTCGCTCTATCTTGTACCTGAGACCACGTGAACTGGGAGCGAAAAGCCGCGCAATGAAACCCCGCATCCTGTAAACGCAAGTGCGTCCCAGCTTGATCTCATAATTTCAGCGGCTGATGTGCGTTGTTTGCTTGAGTGGCGCAAAGATTACAAAACATGGCTTAACATAGCATAATAAAAATGAAATAAAAGTACCTACCACATAGCCTTATCTGGGTAACCTAGCCTAACAGGTAAATTTGTGCTTCAAGGTGTTTCATGAATTCACGGAATTTATCTGTCCCATACAATGTTTATGAATGTGGCTAAAATGATTGAATCACTCATTTTCTGTGCAAATGCTTACTTTTCAGGTTGTGAGCAAAATAACATGAAACAAATGGGCTTTGAGTAAGGTAACAGCAGGAAAATAAATGTCTAAAAAATTAAATAAGAGTGCAACACCACCTAACCTAACCTCGCCCCTACCTGCCTTTGGAGAAAAAAAACAATATAAAGTTTTTTTTTAATTTTCCAAATGAAAAAACCCAACCTAGCATAACTGAACATAAGCTGCTTTTGAAGAAAACCAATTTCCAAAAGTTGTGGAATTTTTTTAAAATGTTTGAAAACTTTTCAACTTAAAAACCTAAACTAACCTAACCAAAGGTAAATTTTGATAAAAAGTTTTTTGAGAATTTTGGGAATACTTTTTCAGAATATGATATTTATGAACATGACTAAGAAGATGTGACCACTCATTTTCTGTGCTGATGCTTACTTTTCAATTTGGACGATCTCGTCACATTGGTATGGTGTAATGACATCATAGGTATGGCAGATGCTTTGACTGGCTAATGCTACAAACAGTTCACATACCTTAATGAGATGGTCAAAGTAGCTTAACCTAAAGTAACCTAACCCAGCCTAGCCTAACCTAACCTAACCTAACCTGCTTACCTCTTGCTTTATCATAGCTATAATTTATATAATGTGCCATGAGGTTAGGTTGACTGGCTAATTCTACAAATGGTTTGTATACCTTAATGAGATGGTCAAAGTAGCTTAACCTAACCTAACCTAACCCAACCTAACCTGCTTACCTCTTGGTTTATCATAGCTATAATTTATATAATTCACCATGAGGTTAGGTTAGGTTAAGCTACTTTGACCATCTCATTAAGGTATGCAAACCATTTGTAGCATTAGCTAGTTGAAGCCTCTGTGCCATACCTATGATGTTATCACACAATGCCGATGTGACGTCATCGTTCAAATTGAAAAGGAAGCATCAGCACCAAAAATGAGTGGTTGCATTTTCTTAGTCACTTTCATAAACATCATATTCTGAAAAACAATTCCCAAAAATCCCAAAACACCTTTTATAAAAAATTTACCAGGATTTGTACTTTGTAACCCTGGATATGGAGTGGGAAATGTTTGGCCAATTGAATACATAGAGGCTATTCTTCTTCAATATGTGACATCAAATCTCAGTTTAAACTTTCCAGTTCATTTTGAGCACCTGATCACAGAGCAACTATTGCCAAGGAACACCATATAGCCTCTAAGTGAGAAAGATGAGAGGATATTTTTCTGCAGAGAATAGCAGATTGGATGCTGTGAAAATCCAAAAGCAGCCTATTTGTTAACCCTGATCTTACCTTATTCACCTGATTTCTTTCCCTCTACTGCACAACCTGGAATTCAAAGCTAAATTGCTTGGACCTAATTAATTTATTCACCTAATTCCAGATGAACTATTGACCATATTGTGCTATCATGGCCCATCTCACACCTCAACTTGTCTAACCTGAATTGATGACCTCAATGTGATTTCTGACCTTGAAACAGTCCACTTTTTAGGACTTACCACATTGTATATGCATCTAAACCTGACAATATGCCTTCCCACTGAATTTCACCCAGAAAGTTCCTGAACAGATCATAATTCCCTTGAGCAAAACATCAAATCAGTGCCTTATTCTTCCTGACACTTCCAGCTTGTAAGGAAAAGTATGTATTGTTATGATCACTCCCTCCTAGTCTCTCCTACCCTTGAATTCTATACAAAATTTCCTCTCATTTGTAGCTACTAGAGCTAGCATTTCATTCCTCTTGTATGCTCATTCAGCATTTGTAGCAAAACGTTTTGCTCAAAACAAGTAATGCGATATCTTCCTGATATGATTATACATCTTGTTTTGTCTCTCAGCCACTTGATTAGACTCCCAACATAGCATCCCACCATGCACTCTCTGACTTATCTATTATTGCATCAACTTGTCAGTTTCCAGTGGTAAAATCAGGACGAGTATGCTGCACGATTTGACCATCAATGACCTGTTCTCTTCCCACCAATCGCGGATGCGACGCTTATGACCTAACGGTCGACGTGTGTAAAACAATAACCAACCAATGTATTGCATAGTATGTTGTTTGGAATAGCCTCCACTTGGATACTGTGGTATAACTATGTTATGGGCACTGCATGACCTCTGTAGTCGATGCAACCCTAAACCCCAATAACTAACTAACTTGTCTGTTTCTTTATCCTGATCATGGCCTAAAGTATGCCACAATCTTTAATTTTGTTCCATCTCTCAGGGTAAGATACAGATTCTACTCACCACAAAATAAAATTATCTACAGCATGACATTTCATAGCTTGCCTCACCAGTATGTCCAAGTTAGCAATGTTTTGCATTCACAAACAAGAGCATTCTACCTATTATCCTTGATATCCTTTGGAGTGTTCAGGACAAATCACCAAGCTAGACCCCAAATTGTTCACCACCCCCCGGGGACGGGGGTCTAGGGGTAAGATGTTTTGTCATCTCACCTTATTTCGCCGACCAATCGGCGTGAGAGATTGGCGACGCTATATGCCTCAGTCGACTTTTCATAAAACCAATAACCAACCCCCCCCCCCGTTTTGAAAAAAAATGGGTGTGCATGGTTTTCTACGGCCCAGATTGCGATTCCGGGATTCTTTAGTTTCTAGGTCAAAGGGGTCATGAGATACAGGTTAGGAAAATTTTGATGTCATGGAGAAAGTTCATATATAACATTAATTTTATCTTTTTAGTGGTAGCAGTTATCTGATCACACTTTTATATCATTTGAAATCGGAAGATCTGCCTAACACAATACAAACAAGTGTGGGCCTTCTGAAGTCAAGATTTGACCCCGTGACCTCGTGGTGTTTCAATGACCTGACCTTTTACATATTTTTTTATTTATTTAGATGTTTCGTTTCAGCTGATGGGTGCCCAATCAATTGTCTATGTGATGACATCTTTTTTTTTGTAAAACCGAGCCTATAATGAATTACAGAGGTCATGTCAAGGCATAACATGAGCTCCAGAGAGTAGTATTTTGCCTGACTAGGAACATAGGCGATTTGCATACCATTTAAAAGCTACTCGCCCATAAATCACGATGGTGATTTCATCAAGTACGCCAGACGTCAATAAGGTCATATGTGGGTCAGTGACCTGACCCCTATGTAGTGGAGTTATGTGCATTGTAGAAGCGGTCGACATATATCTCATTTTAATGCCCTTTGCTGATGGATCACGATAATATCGGGCGTAGTTGTATCATAGGTCGCAGTGGTGACATATGAGTCAGTGACCTTCCCTTAAGCTGAAGCTTGAGGTGTGCATTATATAAGGTATTCGATGTGGGTGTCACTTGGGAGCACTTTGTTCGCAGAAAACAACAAGGCCATCAACATGACATGAAAGGTCACATAGGTCGCATTTGGATACTGCATTTGTACAATATCATGGTGTACTGTGCCTTGTGGGATTTGGTCACGGTCCGGTCTGCTCATGTCTCTGGAGCCTGGTGACGCGTGGGTGATGCGTTATCTTCCCTCGGTCGTCGCCTTTTTTAATCTTTTTTTAAGGTGTTAGTGGAAGCCGCCGCGGCCGCGCACGTCCCTGAGCAGAAATTGAACAGGAAAGTGGTTTAATTTTACGAGCCCGATGACCGTAGTAGGTTGTACCCTGGCTGGGGGATGCTATAATCGCTCGAGGTACATTAAGGCACATTAAGGCACGAAATGTGGAGTACAAAGACGACTAGATACTTTTGGGGAGCCTTCACGAGATGTAGACTGCTTTTTAGGAAGAAAATTACATCCCTGTCATTGGGTTTTCAAACATTGCAAGTGTGAAGCAACATTTCGTGCTGGCAGACGACGGGCACTCATAACCTCTGCGTGTGATATGTTCATCGTTGCATTGCGTTGATTGATGTGCTTCTGGCCGACAAGCATGTTTCCATGCTTAGTGATGCAGCATCGCAGCTGATGCGTCGCCACTGTATCGCCTAGGAGCGATCGCAGTACTTTAAGCAGCTGCGTCACTGTCTGACAGCGAGGTGTCATGGTTAGGGCTTTTTCGAAATTTTGCATTCGTCATCCAGGATGGGGCTCAAGGTTTGCATTGGGCTCCCTATGTACTCTTCATCCCTCGCCACTATGCACCAGCGATTAATATAAAAGCTGTTGTGTGTTCTATCTCCCAAACATATCACATGAAACAGCCATAACTTTGTAAATATTTGTAGCCACCATAAATATTGGAGCATCAGATGTCAAAGGATTTTGTTTTAGCAACCGTGCACGGGAAAAATGCATGCAATGCCATTGGTTGGCCGACTAAGCGTGTGAAATGTCGCATCAGCCCCCAGCGGGCACTAGATAGGTAAATTATAACCCTTCAGCATTCCTTGAAAACCGTGAGTCGTACATCAATACTAAGATTAAGTTTTTCCTTGTACCAGCATCCGAAATGTGTAGTGTGGCCAATAAACCTTTATCTCAGTTACTGAATCGCTTCTCTAGAATGTAAAGACTTCAGTGCTTTGTGTCGTTAGATGGAAGGGAGCATGATTGTAGATATAATGATATATATATATATATATATATATATATATATATATATATATATATTCTTATAATTTCTTAGGAGGTGAATGGGGTTTTCCATTTGATGCAAGTCTTCATTTCAAGGTTATGTCAACGTGAATACCTATATGACCTCTGCGATCTCACATGACAGGTTTTGACACTGTTATGCTCTCCGAATTAACTGTTTTTAATGACACCCATACCTTCTATAGTGCACATATGGGTCTAGTTTTGAAACACTTCTCATATACCAGGATAGACACACATGTAAGTGTATCAGAGGTCACAGATGTCACACACGGGTCGGCGACTGGACTTCAAAATGAAGGTTGATGTGCACTATAGTTAGTTAGTTAGTTATTGGAGTTTAGGGACGCAGTCCATGCGCCCCTAAGCTCCAATAACTAACTAACTAACTATAGTGCACATCAACCTTCATTTTGAAGTCCAGTCGCCGACCCGTGTGTGACATCTGTGACCTCTGATACACTTACATGTGTGTCTATCCTGGTATATGAGAAGTGTTTCAAAACTAGACCCATATTGGTCATATCCTGCAACACACATGAAGCCACTATTTTGAGGTCAGGTCACTAACCCAGATGTGATCTATCTGACCTCTGACATACTTAAGAATATCATCATAGTGTTCAATGAGCAAACAGCTATGAAATAACATCTATACCGGCTGTGTTCATAGTCACACACAATAACACTGTCTGGAGGTCATGTCAGGCCCCGACAATTCACACTAGTGGCCTATTATTGAATCAGCTTTATAAAAAAAATTAACCCCCAACAGTTGATGGGGCAATGTTCGGTGAAGGAAGAAAACAAAATCAAAATTTGACTTATTCAAAAGTCATGAGGGCAATAGTTGGTTGTGAGTTAACATAACTTAAAGTTGACCTGAGCAAATCACACCTTTTAGCTTTGTTACACTACTTGTGATAGAGCAGGGAGAAAGTGCTAGTCGTAGGAGACTCGTGTGCGGCATTTAGTAGGGTATTCTGTAAAGGTCGGAGAGGTAGGAGGGGATTAACCAGGCCCGGGGCAAAGGTTAAAAATGGTCCAGTGGTCGCACAGGCCACCAGGCAACTTAGTTCGGTAAAGAGAGGAAGAACATAAATACTTCTAGAAAGGAGGAAGTAATAAATAAAAAAAAACACCCCCTTCTCCCCAAAAAAAAAAAAAAAAAAAAAAAATTGTGACAGCTATTCTGCCTAGGGCTGGAGTCTCCCCTGAGTGGAGCTCTAGGGCACCGGCAGCCAATACCAGGGTAGGTAGGCTTTGCAATGAGTTAGGTTTGACTTTTGTTAACAAGTGGAACAGGTTTTATGCTCATCTGACCTTATCAGAGGGATGGCCTGTTTGAGAAGGGAGCAAGTGTTAGGCAAAGTATATGAACATGTCCTTCAGGGAAACTAGATAATGGGATGGGGAGGGAAGTTGGCTTTCATGGATATGCCAATAGTGACAGCATAGACAATAGAACCTCACAGTCAGAAATAGGGGTAGCATGGATAGGGAGTATGGAACTTTTGTTAAGTGTATGATGCTTAATGCTCAGAGCATTCGATCCAAATTTGATGAGTTCAAGTGTTATGTTGCTGAGGAGAAACCAGATTTTGTTTGCATTACTGAGGCATGGGTCAGTGAGGAATATTTTGGGGATAACTTGCAGGACTATGAGATCCAGGGATACAATATGTTTTCATGCAATAGGGGTCCAGCAGTGAAAGGGGGTGGTGTAATGCTCTATGTGAATAGCGTATACAGTTCTAAAAAAGTAGCAGATGGGGTACAACATGTGTCGGTGGAGTCCATTTGGCTTGATGTTGCTGTGGGAAAAGGCAGCAGCAATAAACTGAGGATAGGAGCTTTGTATCGATCAGGAACCTTGCCACATTCTCAGCAACTGGAGCTCGATAAGGTGATTTGTGAGGAAATCAGTAGAAACTTTCAGAGGAAATGCCTTATTCTTGGTGACTTTAATCTAAAAGGATATGAAAATGTTGGTGTTGGCTCCCCATCATGTAAACTGTTTAGGAAATGCCTTGAAGAGGATTTGTTCTTACACCAGTTTGCAATGGAACCAACCAGGCAGGGCTCATTCTTGGACCTTGTCCTCTCAGATTTAAGTGATTTAGTTCAAGACTTGACTGTAGGAGAAACTCTGGGAAGAAGTGACCATAACATAGTGAGATTCAAGGCACACGTATGAGGGACAATCAAGGATAATTTGGCAAAGATTCCAAATTTTAACAGGGCAGACTTTGACTGCATGAGAGAGGCTTTAAATGCCATAAAGTGGGAAGAAGAATTCTTTGATTTAAATGCCTGTGAAATGTGGGAAAAGTTCAAATCCTACTTGAGGGAAATTCAGATTAGACATGTCCCCCAAAAGCAAAGGCGCAAAAGAAGGGTAGGAAAGCCAGCATGGCTTACACCAGATGTGATGAAAGCAATTAAGGCTAAGAAAGGTGCATTTAGAGTAGTTAAGGAAGCTTCAAATATCGTAAATCTAAGGTCGTATCAAAAATCTAGAGATGCTGTGAAGCAGAAAATCAGAGCAGCAAAGCGAGCAAAAGAATTTGATTTGGCTAGGAACTGTAATGGGGACAGTAAAAAGTTCTTTAGTTTCTACAAGCTAAGTAAAGTTTCAAGCACAATTGGTCCACTGGAAGTAAATGGGACTATATTGAGTGAGGATGGTGAGATGATTGAGGAGCTGAGCAAGCAGTTTAAATCAGTGTTTACAGTGGAGGATGTGACTAATCTGCCAACCGTGAAACACAGTTCAGTGACAGGTGATCAGATACACGATGTTGATTTCATTGCTAGTGATATTGTTTTCAATTATATCAGAAAAATAAAGCCCAACAAGGCAGCAGGACCCGATGGAATTTATGCTAGGGTATTGCGGGAAGCTGAAAAGGAAGTGGCAATTCCACTTAGTATAATATTTTGTAGATCAGTTTCGGAAAATGAAATTCCAACAGATTGGAAAAGGGCAAATGTAGTTCCTATTTTCAAGAAAGGAGAAAGAGGGAAAGTTGAAAACTATAGGCCAGTAAGCCTCACATCCCTAGTCTGCAAGGTACTCGAATCAATTATCAAGGATAGAATAGTTAGTTTTCTGGAAGGAAACAGATTGATTCAAGATGCTCAGCATGGGTTTAGAAAAGGGCGATCGTGTCTCACAAATCTCTTGGACTTTTTGAATTTTGCTACAGAACAATTTGATCAGGGAAATCAGGTTGATGTAGCATATCTTGACTTTAGTAAGGCCTTTGACAAGGTACCCCATAAACGGTTAATGATGCAGCTTCAGGTCCATGGTATTGCAGGTAGCATCCTAAAATGGATAGAGTTGTGGCTTTCAGATAGACAGCAGAGAGTGATGCTAAATGGTACAAAGTCATCATGGCAAAGTGTTCTTAGTGGAGTCCCCCAGGGGTCGGTACTGGGGCCCCTATTGTTCATTATATATGTGAATAGCATTGAATGTGGCCTAAGCAGTAAGGTTTTGAAATTTGCGGATGATTTGAAGATCTTTAGGGCAATAACAGGGCACAATGAGCAGGTTTTGCTGCAGAAAGACTTAGACGAGCTAGTGAAGTGGTCCGAAAAATGGCAAATGAAGTTTAATTTTGATAAGTGCAAAGTCATGCATGTAGGTAGGCAGCATATGAAGACTCCATACTTGATGGGTGGCCAAGTACTATCTGTGACTCAGCAGGAGAAGGACTTAGGTCTTATTTTGAACACAAAATTGGGGGCATCAGAACAGACCAAAGAAGCCAGGAAGAAGGCACTAAGAATGCTTGGGGAAATACAGAGGAATGTGTCATACAAAAGTGAGGAGGTCATCAGGAAGCTTTACTGTGCATATGTCAGGCCACATTTGGAATACTGTGTCCAAGCTTGGTCTCCTAGTTATGAGAAAGATTGTTGGCTTTTAGAGAGAGAGTACAAAAGAGGGCAACACAAATGGTTAATGGTATAGGCAACCTGGCATATGAGGAAAGACTGAAGAAATTGAATATGTTTTCACTTAGATATAGAAGGCTGAGAGGAGATCTCATCGAGGTTTTTTAATTTGTTCATGGTCAGGAACAGGGATATCTCAGGGAAATGTTTGAATTTAACAGAAATGATGCAATTAGATGTCATCAATTCAAAATTAAAGTTAATCACAGCAGGACAAGGTTAAGACAGTCTTTCTTCACCAACAGGGTAGTAGAACACTGGAACCAGCTGCCAGGAACCATTGTCAGTAGCAACACACTGAACATCTTTAAAAACGGCATAGACAATCATTATAAGAATAGGGGGATTGTTTTTCTGTATTCCAGGGAGGGTTGATCGACAGGGAGGAGTTGGGAGTTGGGAGGAGTTTGTAATTGTTGTGTGTGTTATGCAATAGCAAGTGAGTCTCTTATTAAGTCTAAAAGCTTTATAACTTTATATAGGGTGTACCTAGCAGTGGATTCAGCACCTTCCTTCGGGATGTGATACTGATGAGATTGTCTATGGTAGCACAATGGGTATGATGGGAGGAGTTTGTAATTGTTGAGTGTATTATGCAATAGCATGTGAGTTTCTTATTAAGTCTGAACGCTTTATGACTTTGTGTGGGATGTGCCTAGCAGTGGATTCGGCACCTTCCTTTGGGATGTGATGCTGATGAGATTGTCTATGGTGGCACGATGGGTATGATGGGAGGAGCTTGTGATTGTTGAGGGTGTTATGCGGTAGCAAGTGAGTGGTGCTAGATAGGCTGGGATATATAGCTTCCTAGGAACTTGGGATAAGGGATTGATTGGGGTGGGAGTATGTACATTTCTAGTGCCTTTTCTAGATAGGCTTAACCCAGATGGGCCCCTGTGGCTTTTATTAAGCCTTAATACTTTATGACTTTATGACTTGCTACCATTGATTTTTTTAAAAATAAATTCCCTATTCACATTTTCTCTGTGACCTCAAAATCTCGATGGCCTAGGAACTCGTGACCTTTGAGATGAAAAAACTGAAAATCACGGAACTGTAATCTTGGCATCGATAACCACATGCACCTATTTTAGTCAAAATTGGAGGGGTGTGGTGAGCATGCCTTGGTGATTTGTCCCGGATTCGCCCTTCGGTGAGTGCATGCTGTGGCCGGGCAATCACATGCAAGCAATCTAAAAAATGCATACATTAACCGATGCCTCCATCCATTAACCAATGCATGCCAAGTGTAGTTTTCAGACAGCATGTTAGCGTGAAGTTCCTCAATTTTATTTCTCATATTTAGTGGCATTTGCATAAAACATGATACGCTGTGTTTTCCTTCCAGAAATAGGCTTCACCCTGTAATCATCATCCCCATGACCTGTCCAGTTTCCCTGCCCTAAACAGCTGTGCAGGAGCTTCTCGTACCTACTACTTAGTAGTTTCACTCTCCTCTTGCTAAGATGAAGCCCATCTTAGGCAAGCATGTCTAGTTTCCCTTAAAAGTCATCCCGAAAGTCTAGGAACTTTACCCCATGTTTCACGCAAAGCCTGGCTTCATATTATCGATCGCTAAGCCTGGCTTCCTATTATCCATCGCTAAGACTGTGTGGTACTACTCATTAATTTCTGTCACCCTCATAATTGTCACTGTCAACAGGCATATCCACCCACTTGCAACTAAGCTGCCTTCCATACATAGCCCTGTACGCGTTCCATACAATATTATCCATACCATACCTACCGTTCCATATGCTCTACCTCCACCCACGTTATTAACACCCACATGCACAAAGACCGTTGCCTCCGCATTACTTCCCTGTATAACCCTTCCCAGTCTGCCTCCAGTGTCCATGAGTTGGACCCCTGGGAACCAGACGAGTCAGTGTGGCTGGGTTTCTGCGTCAGAGAGTACGATCTGTGTGTCTGACTCTTTAGACCACTAAAGCCTCCCCTTTGCTAGCCATGCCCCTGTCCTCACCCACGTCCCCATCCCCACTGCCATTTCTCTCCTGTTCCCTCAAAGCCTCAAGCCTATTTTGTAGCTCCACTCTCGGGTTCCGTTTCCTCAAAGCCAACTTAGTACTCGCACACGTCTTTCACCTTCCACTCTACGCTACTATCCTGAGCCCCACTACTACCACCTCCGTTACCACTCCCGACATCCTACACTAATGTACCTCCAACGGGCCCCACTACTACCACCTCCTTGGTTACCACTCCCGACATCCTACACTAATGTTATCTCCAATGAGCCCTACTATTACTCCCTTAAGATACTCCACCTTCCGTGGCGATACCTCCACCTGCTTACTCAAGTCAACTATGGCCCTCAATACTGACACTGGAACAGCTAACTCCCGCCATTTCTACGGTTTTTCCAATTCGATATTTAGACGTACTCATAACCTGTAAAGAGATCCCCGAAACATCTGGCAAATGTGACTCACCTCAATTACTGATTCAATTCATTTCCTGAGTGGAAAAAGTCGAATCGGAATCCCTCCATTCTAATGACATTACTAAACAGGAGAAGAGGTTAGGATACATTGATCTGATGCTAGGGAAAGCTAGATCACTTACAACCTACTAACATTTAGTAAAAACTGAATACCCACCAACACCTTGAAAGTCAATCAAATGGCCATTCCAAGAAGTTGAAGGATATCAAGGAAACGATATTCATCACAGTAAGAATTTGACTTAGATAATGAAAATGCATCAAAAGGCAAATGAAACTACCAAAGTTAACTTACACAGCACACAAGAAATGAAGCAAACTACCCTACTTCTAACAAAACTAAAAACTAGCAGTCCATTCTTTCTTTCTTCACCACGGAAGCCCCGGCCAGTCCTCCTTGAGTGCTCCGAGCAGCCCCAACACAGCCACCTGGAACACGAACAGAGCCGTGGGTGGAGCACAGTGACGATCTGCTGTATATTACAGGGTGGTCTATGTGTGGAGCCGAAGGTGGAACACAGAGACATTCACGCAGAGAACATAGA
Source organism: Ashinkailepas kermadecensis (assembly GCA_034440615.1). Taxonomy (NCBI): domain Eukaryota; kingdom Metazoa; phylum Arthropoda; class Thecostraca; family Neolepadidae; genus Ashinkailepas; species Ashinkailepas kermadecensis. The sequence goes on from JAOTOM010005089.1 coordinate 860,010, forward strand.
GACAGTTGCATATCACAGGGTGGTCTGTCTGTGGAGCCGTTGGTGGAGAATAGTGACGTTCGGCTGTATATCACAGGGTGGTCTATCTGTGGAGCCGTTGGTGGGGCACAGTGACGTTCGGCTGTATATCACAGGGTGATCTGTCTGTGGAGCCGTTGGTGGAGAACAGTGACGTTCGGCTGTATATCACAGGGTGGTCTATCTGTGGAGCCGTGGTTGGAGAGCAGTGACGTTTGGCTGTATATCGCAGGGTGGTCTGTCCGTGGAGCCGTGGATGGAGAACAGTGACGTTCGGCTGTATACCACAGGGTGGTCTATCTGTGGAGCCGTGGGTGGAGAACAATGACGTTCGGCTGTATATCACAGGGTGGTCTGTCTGTGGAGCCGTGGGTGGAGAACAGTGACGTTCGGCTGTATATCGCAGGGTGGTCTATCTGTGCTAACTCATCACTGTGCATTGTGAGACTGACGTGTGTGTGACCATCCCGTTGTATGTTGCAGAGTGATGCCTTCATTGTGAGACTGACGTGTGTGTGACCATCCCGTTGTATGTTGCAGAGTGATGCCTTCATTGTGAGACTGACGTGTGTGTGACCATCCCGTTGCATGTTGCAGAGTGATGCCTTTGGCGGCGCCGCTGAGACCGGCACGAGCCTTACTGCGAAGATGTCTCAGCGGCCCGGCCTACTGGAGATCGTGCGGCCAGCCGACGGCGGCCAGCCTCAGCCAGTATGTGCAGGGCCAGTCGCCGGCGCCCAGGATCAGAGAATACTTCTACTACATCGACCACCAGGGAATGGTGAGATCGTACGCTGCTGACGTCATTGTACACTGCTGACGTCATCGTACGCTGCTGACGTCATGCACGGGTGGGTGCGTGCATAGGCTGATGGTGGCGGGATTGTGCCGTCGGAGATCGGTCGGAGCCCAACACCCCTATCTCGAAGAGTTTGATGATCATTGGTTCGCATGGTCACCACAGATGCAGAATATCACTGGCAGTATTAAATCTGATAAGTAATTGGCCAAGGTGTGGCGATTTGTAGCCTTCAGAAGCTGGTATGTTCTGATGTGAAGGATGCCCATCTGGTCTAGTCTGATCCGATCCAATCCGACCCGACCTTTATTGGCGTTATGCCGATTTAATTCATGGGTCATTAAGAACACACTTGAAATCTCTTGATAGGTTAATACTGGAAATACTTACCCTGATTCTTGTAGTCTTACACTGGTTGGATTTATAGACCATCAAGAACACCTCACAAACGAGTACCTGAAGGTGATGGTGGTCGTAAGTTCAAACGTGCTGGTCTGGTTGGTCTCGTATTGTCACAGTTCTGTGGAGTGCCCCATGCAACCACTCAAACCATTCTGCATCAAATATGGGGTTCTATGATGCCACAGTGATACATTATTTGTGAAATAGGGTGGAACATACCACTCTGAGCACTGAATATACATCTTTTCCAAGAATGTATCGACATCGTGCTTGTTGTATGCTTATTGAGGCTCCATGACTCGTTCCTAAGAGTATTTTGTGTATAAGTAGCATGCTTATGCTCACCATTACTGATTGAGTATGCAAGCATCTAGCAACATTATTCCAGATACAGATATTATCTTTGATGTGGTGTGTTAAGCAATGTAACTTGCTGATAACATGGCATTGCAATCGTTATCATTCACCTAGGTATCCATATATTAGGTGTCTCCAAAATTAAAAAAAAACATTCACTCATGAGTACACTATTCACTGAAATGAAGCTTGAAGGACTGAAACAGTATTTTCATCGGCATACTTCCAAGGCAGATTTCTGCATTATACTGTACTTGTTTCAACATCTCACGCCTAATGAAAAACCATTATTTTACCATTGTGATGCCAACTTGACTTGATGGTAGTTAATTTGAGGTATAACCAGTGTTCACAAATTCCCACATTTTGGTCCAAATTGACAACAAGCATAGCTTTCTCTTACATCGCTTCCGATATCCTTTCGGCATCCTTATATCAAGCTAATCGTCACGTGTTTAACCGCCAAATGTCTCACTATTAATGATAAGTACTATAAATATTGATAGAAAATGCATTCAGAACATCCCTCAGAATTTCACACTAAATTCATGTGCCATCTAGCGAGAATAAAGTGAAACAGAGGCTAACCGGGTGATGTGAAAACACAGGATGATTGTGGTTGTTGTTTTTTTTGAAACGTCGACGTTGAGGCGTCGCAATCTCACGCTTGGTCGCGGGCGATGTGAAGGAACACAGGATGGTTGTGCTTTCGACACCTAACTGGCACCCACCTTCGGAGCTAATTTATAGGTTAAAAAAACTCCAGTGATGAGCAGAAGACCGTGAATTGAAGCGGAATACAATATTTTTATGAAGGCACATGAAGGCTGGAAAAAAAATAGTGAGGGGTAGGAAGTTGTTCGCTCCGCGATCCTATCTCCTTTGTTGAGTGGATTCGAGCATACTGAAGGACTCATTTTCCTCTCAAGGGGCGCCTATTCCTCTGAGATGGGCGCCTTTGGTTGCAAAATCCGCTGAGCGATGGGAGGAGGGCGTAAACTCGAAGCTTCACGTGTGACGCTACTTTCCGTGAGGGGAAGTCTGCGCATGACTCTCAGTGCCTTCCCTCCTGTATGTGCCCCTGGTGCAGCCAAGCCGCGATGGAGCGCCACTCCCTTTACCCCTTTGATCCGTCCCGACTGACTCACTGAGCTCGGGAGCTCCTTTTCGGATTCCCCTGAGAATCCAAAAAAGAATTCCGACCATGCCGCTCAAAGTGACCGATTTACAACCACGGATCTGAATACCGTCCTCATGTCTTGACAGATTTACAACCACGGATCTGAATACCGTTCTCATGTCTTGACAGATTTACAACCACGGATCTGAATACCGTTCTCATGTCTTGACAGATTTACAACCAACGAATTTAAAAACCTTTTCTTTTTTTTTAAAAAATTAAAAAAAAAAAAATAAAAAATTCTCTGTCTTGACAGATTTACAACCACGGATCTGAATACCGTTCTCATGTCTTGACAGATTTACAACCACGGATCTGAATACCGTTCTCATGTCTTGACCGATTTACAACCACAGATCTGAATACCGTTCTCATGTCTTGACAGATTTATACATGCTTTTTAACGATGGATGTACCTGGTGGGCGGAAAATGGATTTTTTTTCTCACGATTATATCATGCATGGTGTTGTCATGAGAATCGTATGCATGCAACATTCACCTGTTTATTAGGTAACACCACCAGAACGAATCATGGCAGAATACATTTCCGGAAGATCTTCAATTTGAGGTCAGATCATTTGTTTTCAATTGAAAGAACGAGCTAAAATTGCTGTCGTTCTCCACAAGATGAGGCTGCTGGAGCTGCCACTAATGTCATGCAGCACAGCCATGTATCACAGGAGCCACTCTGCTCATTTTATGTTCTTGATCAGAGACAGCTGGATGGCTTCATGGCAGCGTATTAGCGGAATACAGAAACCAGGCTGGGTAGGGCAAATCCTGAAAGCAGAATGCTAAATTTAGAACATATTCTACCTGGTAGAATGGGTCACAGCAGCAAAGTAGCCAAGGTTTCAAAGGAGGAGAGGAGCGTGTTAAGGACGACATATAACAATAGCAAGGGGCATTTGCAAAACCACCATATAATATACGACAAAGATCGCATGATGCATACCACAGACAATATAGACCACCACAAAGATAACGGAGCACCTACAACAAATGCAACATAAAGCATACAACAATGACACGCTTCAGATCGTGTGTACCACTCTGTAATCTGCATAGTTATTCGCATGAGAAAGCATGCCCTTTTACTACAAGGGCTAGAGCCAACCTGTCTGAGGCTTTCTTGGCATAACCAAGAGGTGCAGTATAATGCTCGCGAGTCTGATTTCTGTGATCACAACGTTTTGGCTTGCTGACAGAGCCATATCGAGGCATTTTTGTCATTGAACAGCTTTGTGTTTGCCAGGCCATAGATACGCTGTCTGCACTTTCTGGGGGGGGGGGGGGGCACTCTCGGGGTATAACGCCAAGCGGGTGTTCAGGATTATCTTTAAAACGTTTGTTTCTGGTGAACTTTCAGACATGATCGGGAATTACTCAACCATGCCACGCTGTGTCGGGCAACCGTTTTCTGTGCAAAATGTATGCACTTAATTGGGTAACCCCCCAGTGCATGGCAGAGGTTATGCAAGATGCATTCAGTTTTTATCAGCTGTAGATATTGCATGCAAACATTGCTTGCCTGTGTTTTTCTTTATTCACACATTATGTGGTTACTTTCTTCAGCCAAATTCAATAGCAGCAGCATTCAATTTCTATGGGTGCTGTATAACCAATGCAGTTGTTGCGCCCTAAAACCCTAATAACTAACTAACTCAATAGCAGCAATTGGGATTCAGCATTTCATATATCCCAAAATATACATCTAAGCACCGGCATTTCGAATTTTTCCGCATACCTGGCGTTTTTGCAGTTTACATTTTCCTCATCCCTGGCATTTTTCCTTACATCGAACACGTAACTCAAAGTGAATTTGAGAACACTAGGTGGAACGCTCGATATGTGTGCATGAAGATTCATACGTCTAGTTTTTCACTGCTACCATTTATGGAGGCGTGACAAATTAAATGTATACGATGCAATGTCACAAGTAGTTTTTTATGTTTGTTGCAGTGAGTTTGGTTCTCAACAGGTAAAATATGACTAGGGTGCTCCAGGGAGACCCCCATTCTCATAATGAATGCATTCTTGAATATTGCCATCATGTTTACGTGAACGACCTTCGTCTGTTTCCTGAGTAGGCTGGCCAATGCATTGCTGCTTCCCAGGTAATGGTGCTGAAAGGTGCGCAGACCTGCATATAAGTGCCAAATATGTCTGGGTGTCTAAATATCGAGTACCTTGCTCAGTTGCCATGTATAGCTCTTTTCGTAATATTCATTCGTGTGCTATCGTCGTTTAACATCTAATCTTAATGGTGCTATTGCAGTCAATATGTTGTTCGCAGCCTTACGTTGTTCCGTCACCGGTCTTTGCTCATCCAAACACCTGTGTGGTTTCATTAAATAAGTCAGCTAACTATTTTTGCCTGCTGTCAACTGTGACAATGGATATCTCTGCTATATCGCATTTTGTGGCTATAGGACCACCGTTGGTGCACTTTTTAGCAGCTTTGCCACATGCAAAAGCGCCTGACACCACTTGTGATTTTCAGTTGTTTTTGGATGACTCCAAGATGAAAAACTTCACTTCATGCATTAAAGGTAATACTTGTTGCACTAAATGTTTCGGTATTATGATCAGTCGCATAAAGTAATTACCATATTGTAGCATATCGTGGCTTAGCATAGCATATCGTGGCTTAGGTTGAGTTTCATAATTGCCATCAGCGACGTAATTAGCTTGGCCTTATCGGACCTGTACCGTCGTATACGTTGTTACGTTGCTAACATTTCAAGACACGAATGAGAAATCCCTAAACCGGTATGTTTGTATCACATGTAGTTCGGCTACAATTTGCGACTGAATGTGGAGTTTATAAATGTTGTGAAAATTGATCCTTTCGCTGGACTTTGAAGGTTAACCAATGCTCCAAGGTGTCAGGACCGAGGCTGAATAACGATAATATGCCACAAGAAGTACGCTTGTCTTTGTTTCGTTTCGCTTGCGAACTTCGTTCGGAAAAATGGGATGCGCATTTGTTCCTGACATGCGAATACATCGCATAAGTAAGTCGCATGGCAACACACTTGCGTTCATTCCGGGAACACTTCCCCAAAATATCAGTCGACTATTTCAGCTGCCCTTTACATAAGATTAAATCCACAAAGAAGCACCGCAATAATTTAGAGGGTCACACAGCGCAGTAATTTAGAGGTGCAAATGCTGACTGCCATACCGACCCGCATGCCACCAAATTGCGTTGTCCTGATTGGCTGATCTGTAGTGACCATTATGAATAACCCCCGGAGCGATGGTCATAATTGAGTCCCAGATCCGAAATTCGCTGAGTGGAATTCAGACCTCCGTGGCAGTCAGATTAGGGTTTTGGTGGAACTTTGGATCTCGAGCTTTGTCGTGGCCCGGTGTCAACCTCATGACATTGGTGGAAAATACCAGATGCTCAGTGCTAAATCGACCATCTTAATGTACGTTTCTTTGATCCTTGCAAGTTATCGGAAAAGATGCTGATAATGAGACCCAATATTACTCGCTTCGCTCCAGTCTTAGACTAAGTGAAGTACAATTTCTAGAAAGTGACTAATTTCCATGGCTAATTTTCACATCCTGCTACAGAGGCGTAGGAACTGTCCCAAAGTTGGAGCGGGGAGGGGTGCAAGGACCATTGTGAAGTCGATTCTTTCCATGCAACACCAATACTGTTAGTATTCAACTCGTCCAAAGTTGGAGAGGACGTGCTGCCCCCTCCGTTCGCCGGTCACACTGAGTCATTGCGATCTTAATATTGGATAATTCCCGGACTGGGGCCTCCGTATCATCTCCGGGTGTCCACTAGCCTTGCCCCTTCTGTCTGGTGTCATCCGCAGGTCTCAGAAGCAACATAGCATCATCAGGTCCTTCCACCGCAACAAGTTCTTTCTTGTGGCCTGTGCTTATGTTCCGCCCTGCATGACTGTCTGAGATTATTTCCACGCCTGATTCTGTATTTTGTTCAGCATGGGTGTGTGAAACAGGAAACTATTCCTGTGACAAAAATTGTCTGACGATACTTTTTTTTCCAGCTGTCGCCCATTTGCCCCTTGACAAAATTAAGTGTTGTTGGTTGGGAAACTTCCATGCCCTACACCTATGTTGCTCAGTATATATAAGTGGTGACAATTTGAATGGCCAAAGGAGTTAATAGAAGTTTTCTAAATCTTGCAGAGCAAAAGTTTTTGCGCTTTTTCTTCAGCCAGCTACGCTTCAACGACACAGAGCGATACACCGACTTCCCCTTCATCTCGCCGTGCGGCCGCGAGCGCAACTTTATCCGCTGCGATGATCTGCCAGTGGTTTTCACGCATGTCCTGCCATCTGGTGAGGCGGCGTCAAACTTCAGCTTGTCGTACTGCCACGCGGGAGCGCTGCTGACTGCGACGTTCGAGCCGCGCCATCTTTGCATGCTGCCAGCCACTGGCCGCGTGTACCACCCGGGTCCGGCGCGCGCAGGCGGCGTCGGTCTGGTGCGTTCGGCTTTGGCCATCGAGTTCAGTCGCGGCTTCCAGTTTGCGGCGGGCGAGCACCGGCCGCCCACTCACTTCGAGTGGCAGGGCGAGACGCACGAGCTGACGCAGGAGCTGGTGCCGCTGCTGGACCAGGCGCGGCTGCGCTGCGGTATGGGCGGTCACCCGGCCGACTCGTGACGCAGACTCCACGCCTCCGGCGGCCCCGACCCGCCCGTGCAGTGTCGTACTCTCAGCGACTGTGTGAACCGTGTGCAGTGCCACCTGGGAAACGTCTGGAGGCCTTTCCGGGAACACACCGTCGATCGACGCAACCCGCATGTTGGCCAGACGACGGGGAGCTTCGGCGGATTCAATCCGCCGACTGCTAATGGTAGGCTACGTGTTGTTGTTTACTCAGGCGGGTGTGCAATGTAAACCATCGTTGTGTGGTGTGTGCTAGTCCGTATGTATACATATTGCGTTCGTAGTTGGACTCGGGTCTTATCGCCAGAGCTGTGCATCGGCACATTGATCTGAAACATATGCGTCGTGTCGCTTCCATAAACTCCCCCTTAACAGCATTGGTGTATGATGCCGAAGACAGGCGCGATGTTATTTTTCAGGTCTGGCTCACGATGCATTGGCCGTTGTGGTCCTCTGTGCCTGACACTCGATCCTAGTGAACACAACGCCGCCACAGACAAAAAAGTATCACGTTCAATGACTTCAACTCATGTTCCATCTGGCATCAGTCGTTGCATATTTATTGATCCAGGCAAATCTAATTTCAAGTAGCGATCATGTTCCACCGACTAATCCGGGATATTGTACGCGCCGAGTGAACAAGAGATCACAGGAAGCACGGCTCATCGGGGCAGGTAAAACATTAGGAACCTACTTGGACGACGCCTGTTCAACAACTTCTGGGGGTGACCCTCTCGCACTGAATTAGCAACATCCGTACATGGAAGATTGGAATTACCAACTGGTAAGCGCCAGCCAGACAGTAAGTCCACGGTATCCTGAACAGGCGATACCGATGGATCAGAACAATACGGCACTGTATGTGGATGTGCGAAATCAGGAGCTCCCATTCGACGATTCGCATGACCCACATGACGACGAGCAGCAACACGCATATTACGATAACACTTGCACTCGCTCAAAATCGGACACCGCCATATTTAACACTGTCAAAGTGTAACGCATTCTCGCGGCTTGCTTTCACATTAACATTGCAGTAAGTTACCTTGTGCGGCGCACCAGAAGTCCACCCTCGAAGACGACAATATGCGTTAAAATATTATCAATACTGTCTGAACAGCCGCTTTTGAGGCATATCACGCAAGCGCACTGCAGAGGTCGGTACCGGTGGCGCCCAGCGGCCGCCTTGGTACTCCATTTGATCGGTTTCGTCCTATGGTACAATTGCAGGGGCTGGTCGGGGCCTGAATGCCTCGTGTCGGCCAGCGTGTGCCGCTCTCACCACAGCCAGTCACAGAGCGGTACCCGCCGGCTTATCCGCTGCACTGGAGGCCTCGCTGGCGACACGTCTTCTGGTTGTGCTGGTTTGTCTGAAGTTCATATTCAGCTCTTCGGGTCGGCTCAGCACCGCATGGCGCTGGAATCCAGGACGATGGTCCCACACAGGAATCCGGGACGACGAGGCACGTCCGGGACTCCAGGCCAGCATTCACGCCCAGAACTCTCAGAGTGGCGAGTCTCGCCCAGGACTCCAGGACGGCGAATCACGTCCAACAGTGCGGGACGACGAGGCACATCCAGGACACCGCCCGTCGGTACCGCCGAGTCCGTCCACCCCGGGCCGGCTGGCAGCCCGTCCCACGCCCCGGCACAGATCACAGGTCACCCGGCGGCACGTCCTGAGGGCCCTGATCCCGCCCGGTCGGCCGCGGCACGACAGCTTCCTGCCGCCGAGTCGTCACCACATCGCGGCACGGACCGGCTCACAGCGAGTCGGGCTTGGAGAAGATCTCCAGACTGCCCGGCTGTACCCACGAGTAGCCGGCGCTGCTGGGGCCCGACTCCAACTCCTGGCGCTGCCGGCACAGACGGCACGTCAACGTCAGACACCACGATGGCCAGTCCTGGTGGGACGGCCGATTCGGCCACTGTTGGAGAAGCGCACAGTGCGTCTTATCTTAGACTTCTCCAGCCAGGAGGTACCAGTCGGCCACCAGAGACACCCCCAGCCAGGCGGTACCAGTCGGCTGCAAAACACCCCAAGCCAGGCGGTACCAGTCGGCCACCAGAGACACCACCAGCCAGGCGGTACCAGTCGGCCGCCAGAGACACCCCAGTCGGGTGGTACCAGTCGGCTGCAAAACACCCCAAGCCAGGCGGTACCAGTCGGCTGCCAGAGACACCACCAGCCGGGCGGTACCAGTCGGCCACCAGAGACACCACCAGCCAGGCGGTACCAGTCGGCTGCCAGTGACACCCAGCCGGCTGCCAAAGATACCCCAGCCGGGTGGTACCAGTCGGCTGCCAGACACACCCAGCCGGGCGGAACCAGTCGGCCGCCAGACACCCCCAGCCGGACGGTACCAGTCGGCTGCCAGACACACCCAGCCAGGCGGTACCAGTCTGCCGCCAGGGACACCCCAGTCGGGTGGTACCAGTCGGCTGCCAGACACACCCAGCCGGGCGGTACCAGTCTGCCGCCAGAGACACCCCCAGCCGGGCGGTACCAGTCGCTAGAGTACCACCACACGGTCACTCACCTTGGCGTTGAGCATCGCCTGGCGGACGGGTCCGTGCACGTCGGCCCTATACTGGCTGAAGACGATGGCGTGCGGGTCATCAACGGGGGGCGTGTCCAGAAGTCGCTCCTGACTGCGTCTCACACAGTCGGAGACACGCATCTTGAACATGTCGCGCGCCTTGTCGTACCTGCGCGCAGCTGCCGGTCAGCCGCTACCGCCAGTAGCCGTACCCGTCCTCACCATCGTACGAGAGAGAGAGAGCTCAACATGCACACCTACTGCAGTAGCTCTTATACATTCCGTCTCTTCAGTGTCTAGCCACCGTAATTGGTATTTTCTTCCGCTATGCGTGATTTAAAAAATCTGGTGAGTATAACTGAAAACTCCCTCGTGGGAGGCAAATGCTTAAATATAAAAAACGTTGGAGATAAAACGTTAAATAAACAAGCCCATCCTAGCGAAGCTTACGCACTCATCATCATAAAATCGGACAAACCCAAAGCATCTGAAGCATACAATATACGTTTGAAGTGATGTGATGGTTACTGGCATGTTGGCGTAGCTTCACGTATCTCCATCTCCAATCAGTAGAAACCTGGGAAATGCCTCCAACAGCTAACGATCCACAGGGAGGGAGGTGAGGGGATGGTGCCAGACGACTAGCTTGCTACGGTACTGCTGGAACTAGGACAATGGTCGCTCCTGACAACGAACTGACCTGCTGCTATTGATAGCTCAGGTAGGCGCTGTTGCCAGACAGTTAAAGCAAAAACGACAGTTAATTTCGATTACAACAATGATCCTGATGTTATGAAGCAAGAAGTCTGCAAGCGGCGTAGATGCATGACACAATCGTGGACACCATACAGCCATGGTAGTCGCTACGCTGTGAAGCCCCTAAATGTAGGTGGCGGAGTCGTTCTACCTGTTTAAAGTTGCGTGTTTTGCAAGTCCTGCAACAGATGGCGGTCGATGGACTATGTAAACGGTATTTGGGCTAGGGATTCTCTGGTCACGGATGGTACGCACGAGGATAATTTGGCTGTATGACTGCTGTATTACGAAAGGGTACGATACGAAACGAATATTCTTAAATTGCGATATTAAATCATTCTTGCTTTGGACGAAGCGTCTGCATTGAATAAATTTAGATGGCATGTGATTTGGATGATATAATTTGCTGGCAACGCCTCCACAACTGAGGTGACGTGGACCTTGGCTAAGGTGGCGGCCGGCACACGCTTGCGACACATCGACCGGGGTGTTTGCGCATCTTCCCACAGATGACCACCATGCGGCAGGTCGTGACGCTGCAGAACCGTGCGTCATTTCTACTGACGTGGGCTGGGTGATCGCAGTGTTTGACATCCAACAAGTCGGCGCTGGTTGAGCGCCGCTCAAGGCACGAGTTTGATGATTACAGCTGCCCTAATAAATGATGTGACTAGTGATCCAGTATACTGACTCACAGTCATCATACCTCGGGCAACGGATCAAACTGGTGTTTCCTTTATTCCATACCACGCACTGTTGTAATAATAAGTTCCTTCCTTTCGGTGCCTCATCGCATCTCTGCTTTTCTACGTCATTAGACACATTGCTATAACGTCACGCCATCTTCACGACTCACATGACAGCTGCCTCCGGGTTGGAGGGGTGCGTCGTGTCGATCTTGTAGAAGGCCTTGCGCAGGTAGAGCAGCACGTGCCAGATGTGGTGCGAGTTGCGCTTCCACTTCTGGAAGTCTCGCTGCACGTCCAGCTCGCCCGTCTCCGGGTGTACGAGCGGGTGGAACACGATCGGGTCCACCACCACCCGCTGTGGGCGCCGGCCACCAGTCTGAGCCGAGTGACACACAGGCAGTCCACCAGCCACCAGTGGACTGCGCGCGTCACACTGTCCACGGGCATACAGAAACGCACAGACTGCACCCTGCTGTCAAAATATTGCGGGAAGTGGACTCGTATCGGCATTAATTCATGGAATATATGTCCATGTATTCGGTGATATTGAAACAGATGTTTTTGAACGTACACCGTATTCGGTAGATTATCCCAATTTGAACGTACACCGTATTCGGTAGATTATCCAAATTTAGGCAAGACTGCGCCAGTTTCGGCTGGACCTGATTGCTTTTCATTGCATACATAACTTGGGGCACTATTTACGCAATCGAGCTCTTGAATATGAGCTGAATATAGACCTCACACCCCCAACTTCTAATGCACTGCGCCGAATTGTCGGCATAGGTTTTACTGATTTCTGAAATGACCGTACTCCACGACACTTGGACAGAGAGAGGATGCGTCTGCCCACGGGCTGTCAACACCATGGTTGAGGTCGGTTCACGCGTTCGCTGTGGCGCTATGGTGCCCGAGAATGTGCATGCGGCAGCGCGGCAGCGGAGCGTCATAGCCGGCATAGCCCGATGGCCGTCTTATAATGGTAATCATAAGCTTGGGCGCACCATCAAAGTATGGCTAACAACAATAGTCCAGCACCACATACTAGCAAACACCACTGACAACGAGCACCACACACTAGCTAACACACTAATACCACCCACAACCAGTACCACACACTAGTTAACACCACTAATACCACCCACAACCAGTACCACACACTAGTTAACACCACTAATACCACCCACAACCAGTACCACACACTAGTTAACACCACCAGCACCATACACTAGCTAACACCACCAACCAATACCACACTAGCTACGGTTACCAACAACCAGCACCACACACTAGCAGCAACAAACACCAGCCACAGTCTACCACCACAGACAGCCCACTACACAACCACAGCCACAGCCATAGTCTGCCACCACCAACAGCCCGCTATACACAGCCATAGTCTACCACAACTAACAGCCCACTATATACAGCCATAGTCTACCACCACCGACAGTCCACTACACACACCAACAGTCTACAATCACTGACAGCCCACTACACACAGCCATGATCTACCATCACAGACAGCCCACTACACAGCAGTGTTGGAAAAATGGCCATTTTTTGGACATTTGGCTGTCCAAAGAATTATACACTCCCAAAAATATCCACTCCTTAGGCTGCCAAACTACCAGATGAAGAGCTAATGCATAACAAGAAATCCCAACTAGTTCTGTCACTATCAAATAATGATAATTGTTAACATAGCCCACAGAGCAGCACACTCAATGGACTATATGGTGATCTTTGACTAGTAGTGAGAATGAGATCCACCAGTTCTAATAATCTTCATCTTGTGTAATCATTTTGGGTCCTTGACACATCAACTTGGCAACATTATTGAGAATAATGTCCATTTGTTATTTCAGCTGATCACCAGGGCTGCAGAAACATTCAAAGAGAATGCAAGGAAAAGAACAAAAGATGAGATGCCTGTTAGAGTTGAAGAATGACGGGATACCAGCAGAATGGAAGCTAAAGTTGGGATCACTATGCATATGACCATAACAGTGAATATATACAAATATAATGGTGCAAGTCAAGTGTATACTGGTGCAAGTGTAATTGCCTAGTACAAGTGAATAAACAAACATACATGCCTTCATTCACTTACTTTCCATTCACAAAAATGCCCTGACCAGAAGTGCTCAGAAGAATGCAAGACCAAAACTAGAAAGAGAACTGGAGTAGGCAGTACACAACTCGCAACTAGATAGGCATAAAGGGAATGATTTTCCGAATATCTCAGTAGGTGCAAGTCATGCTTTGGCATGGCAGTTTTTTTAGGTGGGAGGCAAAAAAAAAATTGTACTCAGTGTCAAATGGGATGGGTGCACCCAACAATATCCTGAAACACTTCATAAGTGCACAATCAATGTGCATGAATACATGCTTAGGTGCACTGGAGTGACACCAAACCCATAGGAGTAAAAAATAATGTATTCCGACACCAAAATAAGCAGACTAGCCCTTGACGCCAAAGCATTTGTCTGCTGAAAATGATTGTTTTCAGCAGCCTTCAAAATAAAAGAAAAAATCAAACAATTCTGTCCAAACAAGAACAAAGTCAGAAAGCTTCATCCATTACAGGGCCACCCATTAATGAAGACCCTAGGTAGGTATGCCACTGGGTGCATATGCACTTGCATGTTGATGTGGATGCAGATGCACCAGTAAATTTCAAGAAACAGGTAAAATGCGATTTTTTGGAATTTTTTTTTTGAATACAGGGTATTTTAACGTAAAAATCATGATGCGACCACTCATTTTCTCCGCAAATGATTACTTTTAAGTCAGCGACGGTTGATGACGTCTATGTTTGTTGATGACGTCATATGCATTAAGTCGGGGGAAGAAAAAAACCTAACCTAACCTAACCTAGACTAAGATAACGTAGCATAATATATAAAATATATTATATCATAATCTAATCTAATCTAATCTAATCTAATCTAATCTAATCTAATCTAATCTAATCTAATCTAACCTAACCTAACCTAACCAGAAAACGAGAATCGTACGAAACAAATTTTTTCGCCATGACGTCATCAAATATATTACAAATAAAATAATACAGCATCGCAAGAAATTTCCGGCCCTTATCGACGGTTACTGGCGCGACGTGTTGCGAGTATTCATTCTCGGAGATAATGTCGAATTAAGGCAGAAACATAAGGTTTTCGATGACAAAGAGTATTAAATCGAGTGCATGAAGTGTTGAATGTCTTCTTTATCACGTCTGTGACACACCAGGTACGGATAATTATACGCGATGTGCTATGTTTGCAGAGTGAAGATTATGGTCGTGTATTTGTTTGCCAACTGAAAAATAATTATTTGCGGAGAAAATGAGTGGTCGCATCATGATTTTTACATTAAAATACCCTGTATTAAAAAAAAAAATCCAAAAAATCGCATTTTACCTAGATCTGGAATAATACCGATGCACCTAGGTAAAACTTACCTACCTAGATTTGCACCAAGTACCTACCTAGTAAGTAGGTACATACTAGGTAACCTACCTACATCCATGCAATCTATCTATAGGTAAGGCATCGCAATATTATCATAGTTCACCCTTCCACACCAATGGCAATGAGAGGCATTCAATTTGAACAATTCAATTGAGCCTAATTTCTTACGTAGGACGACACCCACCGACGGGTCGACACCACACCACAGCAATTACTACTCTCACTTAAGGGCCTTGAGTCTCACTTCCCGCCTACCGGTCCATCAATCATCCAAATACCTACATCCTAACACCAGCGCACTGCACAACTACTTATATTTGCCACACGATATAATCTCTGGACTTCCAAATTCAAAACATGAAGTAATCCCTCTTCCAATGAAGGAAGCTTGCATGCTTCGCCTGGCTAGTAAAGAAAACTACCACTCTCTGGGACGGATTGGAAATTTAGAGGCTCTTGGCCGGGGGTGAATCATGCCTCTCCAGCTCCCACTCTTTCGGGAGCTTTTTAAACCACTCCGAAGAAAGGCAATTAATAATTAGCCTTTCAATGCTTCCTGAAAGATTGGGATGTTCTACATCAGCTTACGGAAGAGAAAAGGTGTATTTCTGGGTTTTTGAAGCAATCGCAGCCGATCTAAATAAAAGATATCAGGTAAAATTTACGCGTGAAAATTAGCCAGATCCGTCCAAGACATTCTCCAAAGCTGTTAAGACTTTGTGGCAAAATAGACCACCAGATAACCAGAAATTTCGGTGTCTTTTGATTTCATGACATACATCGTTTCAGAGCGCCACATATTCGTGACACAAATACTGTTTATGCCACTCGGACACAGATATTCTACAACTCCGCAAAAATAAAGTTTGACTGTGTGGATTTAATCTGGGTGGCCCAGAGTTAAGATACTAAAGTACAGATTTAAGATAATTGAAGAAAATAATTATTCCTTGAATTTTTCGGGGGGATTTATTTTATCACAATTTATTTTTTAGCCTTTTCTGTAGGTCATAGCTGTTCAATAGCCTTGGGTCATAGTTCCTCGCCGGCTATGCAAATTGTCCATATCCGCCGCACTAAATACCATTAACCACAATTGCGTATTTATCCGCCGCGTGGTGCTTACTTCTTTCTTCCATTGCGTTTCGATCAGGTGAGGTAAGGTTGGGTCCATTCTTTCGATTTTTGTCTGGTTGCGAAGTACAAGAAAATCTGGTGCTGTAGTTTCTCATTCCTTGGACTTTGTTTTTTAATGCAATGTTTATGAATGTGCTGAAAATGATTTGACCACTCGTCTCCTCTGCAAATGCATGCTTTTCACTTGCGAGGGAAAATAACACCCAAAAAAGGGCTTGAAGTTGGGTAATTACTAACATAACTTAAAAAGTAGTGTTCACAATAACAAAAGGAGATGGGGCATAGCCAGCTTCACCTCCCGTAACCTTCCATGCATGACATATTTTTTCTAAAAATTCCCAAAAAATTTTGTTTCTCAAATTTCAAAAGGAAAGACCCAACATATGATAGCCTGAAATGTTTTGAAGAAAAAAATAACTTTTTTAAAACAAATTTACCCACATTTTTATCAAACCTATCAAAGCCTAACCTAATATAACCTAACCAAACTACCCATTCTTTGTATGCTGCACGGAGGTAAAATATGTAAATTTGTGTTTTAAGGTGTTTTATGAAATCTCGGCATTTTCATTGAAATGCAATGTTTACCAATGTGACTAAGATGATGGGAGCACTATTTTTGTGCAAATGCTTACTTTTCAGATTGTGAGCAAAATAACACCAAGAATGGGCTATGAGTTATGTAGCATAGCATAAAAATAAATGTTTAAAAAATAAAATATATGCAACATAACCTAACATAACCTCCCCTTGGAGAAAAAAAATATAAAAAAGAAAACTGCGAAGAAATTTGTTCTTTTAAAAATTTTCACAATTTAAAAACCTAACCAAACCTAACCTGACCTAACATTAGCTGCTTTTGAAGGAAAAAAATAACTTCAATTCTTAAAAGAATCCAAAAATTTTCCAACTTCAAAAACTGAACTAACCTAACCTAACGAAACCTAACTCATTTGCTTGCTTCATGGAGGAAAATGTGTATAAAAACTTGTCTTGTTGCCACCTTAAAGCATAATAATATGAGTAAAATGTGTATAAAACTTGCCTTGTTGTTAGTTTATACTGCAATAATACCCAAACTTCTCAGCTATGCTGCGGACAAATCTTGCCAAGATTCTTGGCACTGCTGCTAACAGCACCACAGCAAAATTATGGGCTGGTAGGCTTTTTGGAGTACCATGTTTATGAAGGTGACTTAGATGATGGAACCACTTGTTTTCTGTGCAAATGCTTACTTTTCAGGTTGTGACAAAATAATGCCCAAAAGGCTTTGAGTTAGGCAACATAGTATAAAATAATTGGAGGGTGTTTTATTCTTCATCCCAGGAAACATCCACTAAATTTTAGGAAATGTGTACTCTCCATTACTTAGTGTTTCTAGGGTATACACCATATTTTGGCAAATCCCAAAATTATACCCTCCATTATTTGGTGCTTCTCAAGGTTATACACTCCATATTTTGGCTAGCCCAAAAATTATACACTCTGAGTCCAAGACTGAGAAGTGAAAATCCAACACTGCTACACAGTCGTAGTCTAGGCCGGCAACAGCACACAAGCAGACCACCACCGACTTACACACAGATCCACACGAACAGCCAGTTACGCCCCCCCCCCACACACACACTAGCGCAGACTTAACCGACTACACAGGACGCGCCATGTCAATATCCAAGGAGGCTCCCCACATGAGGACAGCCTAGTCCGCCCACACAGACCAGCGCGTCGGGTACAGAGCCGGCTGACGTGTCGGCGGTCCGCCCACACAGACCAGCGCGTCGGGTACAGAGCCGGCTGACGTGTCGGCGCGCCGTCGTCCTCACCGGACAGTCGGCGTCGGGGAACAGCTCGGGGATGTGCACTGTGAAGCGGAACACTGCCTCCTGGTAGTAGCCCTGCCGGATGAACAGAACCCCGAACCACACTGCAACAGACAGAGTGCGACTGTTAGCGGACGGCAATTGCAGAAGCCAGGCGCAGCATCAGGGCAACAGTCGTCGCTTTATCGTAGGGACTACGGGGTAGGGTGGAAAACAATATGACGCCTTCGAAATCTAGGGATTTCGAATTGCTTAATGTGTCTGAAGATCACACTTACATTAGTATATTATTAAAATACACCATTTTGATCATGACTTTTTGCAGAAGAAAGAAGTCGAAGAAGAAAGAAGTAGTCCGATATTCTTGCTGGGGTGGCTTTATGAACCAGGGTACTATTGTTAAGCAGCGCTTGTTGCGTGAACCCACCCGATTTATGAATTCCAGATCAACGACGGAATTTTGACCGAGAGTTTAACGTGCCGTCAATGCACCGACACGGCCGCCCGGTAGATCGTCCCCGACCTTACCGGGCCAGCTGCCAACTGACCCTCCCAGCCGGGGGCTAAATGCGAGCGCGTGAAGCGACTCGAACCATGACAGGGGAGACAAGTGCAGGCCAGAGCTCTAACCAACTGAGCTACCGGGGCGACTTTAAATCTTCCTTTTGATAACTTTCCCTGATGATGCTTGAATTACGCGTCAAAGCCGATTTCTACTGGCTGGTAATGACCGTCGAGAAGTCAGCGCAGTGGGATCTTTTTGTGTTTGGGGTAGCATTTCATTTCGGAGACAATTATGCACGGTGCACACCTCGTGCATGTCAGCATTATGCACGCCGGACGTCCATCTAAAACAGAGTGGAAAAAGTCACGAATAGAGGACACTCCTCCCAGCTACGTTTTTCTGGCTGACGCCGGAGGTGTTCGTGTGGCGCAGTTGTATCATATTGCGCCCACAGAAGCTGCACGAAGACTCAAAACAGCTCCCACTTTTGGACGGACGTCAGACGGGAGTCAAACGGACGTGCTTTGGTCCTCGGAAGTCGCCGTCACACAACGCAGTCGAAAACGGACACCCGCAAGTGTTTATAGATGTCTGACGGACGTCCGACGTTCGTAAACCTAAAATGGGCGCGGTCTGCACAGGGTTTTAGTCCATTTTTGTCCCAGAACCAAATGGTGACGGCATAGTAGCCATTGTATCCAAGTCTCGATTTGCGGTAACAAACTTTTCTGGATTCCAGGAGCCACCAAAATGTATATCCTGCACTAGATAGCACTGGGTGCGCATTGGATGCCACAGGGTTAAAATAATGTTTGTTTTCGTTAGGTGTGAGATGTCAAAACGGGCATAGTAGGATGTCGAAATTTGCCATGGAATTAGTATCATTTAAAATGTTTTTGATATCTTTCAGACTCAAATTTGAGCCACTGGTGTAGGTACTTATGACTGTACGTTTATCATTTGCTTTGATATTCATAATTTAGGAAGGGCTATATTCGGGACAGGGAGATAATTACCTATGCTACAAACTGGTACCGTACGCCACATCACATTGCAGTTAATCCCTTTACCCGAAATTGCGTTGCGAAATATTCGTGTATCATTCCTTGTCAAGAGCATTAACATGCTACTTATAAACGAGATAATGTTACAAAGGAGGCACGAAGACTTCATAAGCACGCATCAAGGAGCAGGATGTCGAAGCTTCTTGGAGAAGGATGTCGATTGAGTGTTCAGAAAGTGGTATTTTCCACCCTAGTTCACGAATAATTTATCACTGGGATGCCACACCCAGGTTTTTTTTTATCATTTCCCATAGCGTAGCGGTAGAAGGGAGATTCAACTAACCCAATCATAACCAAATTGTGCAAAACGAATTTGCATGACATTGCAGTGGCCTGCCTCAAATCCAGCCGTTGCAGTTGGAACTGACTTGATAATAGTGACCAAAAAGCGTGCTCCAAGTCAGCTAGGCACCTCAATTCAATATCATAGCTAATGCCAAAACTTGACACGTGTACACTCTAAGTCCATGTGGTGTGGGTGGAGGCGTCACTCGCTGAGCGGAGTGTCGGCGGCAGGCACCACGTAGAGGGGTGCCATGGTTCGCTATACGTGTACACTCTAAGTCCATGTGGTGTGGGTGGAGGCGTCACTCACTGAGCGGAGTGTTGGCGGCAGGCACCACGTAGAGGGGTGCCATGGTTCGCTATACGTGTACACTCTAAGTCCATGTGGTGTGGGTGGAGGCGTCACTCGCTGAGCGGAGTGTCGGCGGCAGGCACCACGTGAGGGTGCCATGGTTCGCTATATGTGTACACTCTAAGTCCATGTGGTGTGGGTGGAGGCGTCACTCACTGAGCGGAGTGTCGGCGGCAGGCACCACGTAGAGGGGTGCCATGGTTCGCTATACGTGTACACTCTAAGTCCATGTGGTGTGGGTGGAGGCGTCACTCGCTGAGCGGAGTGTCGGCGGCAGGCACCACGTAGAGGGTACCTGGTTCGCTATACGTGTACACTCTAAGTCCATGTGGTGTGGGTGGAGGCGTCACTCACTGAGCGGAGTGTTGGCGGCGGCACCACGTGGGGTGCCTGGTTTACCTCTAAGTCCATGTGGTGTGGGTGGAGGCGTCACTGCTGGCGAGCGTCGGGGCAGGCACCACGTAGAGGGGTGCCATGGTTCGCTATACGTGTACACTCTAAGTCCATGTGGTGTGGGTGGAGGCGTCACTCGCTGAGCGGAGTGTCGGCGGCAGGCACCACGTAGAGGGGTGCCAGGGTTCGCTATACGTGTACACTCTAAGTCCATGTGGTGTGGGTGGAGGCGTCACTCACTGAGCGGAGTGTTGGCGGCCGGCACCACGTAGAGGCCGGGCAGCCGCTGCCTCTGCAGCAGGTTGTATTCGGCCAGCAAGGCATACTCCAGGAAGAAGGGGCCGTAGCAGTGCGCGCCCTTGGGCGAGCTGGTGCGACTGTCGATCAGCTGACTACTCATGGCCAGCTGCTGCTCCTGGTCGGGCACGCTCGGCAGCAGCTTGCGCATCGAGCCGCGCCGCACGAAAGCAGCGGGGCCCGCGTCCATCTATCGGCACAAAAGTATACCGTTAGTGTGGTATTCTACCACCAGGGCGACATGCTACGTCAGCAAGGTATGCGGTACGCCTATTACCGGGCCAGACGACACCTCCACATGAATTAGGAGCTGATCAGTCGTTTTCCATACAAAGTGAATTAATTGCTTGTATTTAGCACTTCAGACCAACGTTAACAAAACATAATGACAAGTTGGTTAAACAGACATCATATACATTCACGCAGGTCAAGTACCTCGGGCTCTCGGTCCTTGCAATAAAAGGCCGATCAGAGAAATGATGCTGGTTGAAGAGCATGCCAGGTACAGAAACAAACAGCTGGTACATAGAAACATGCATGAGCAATCTCCTATGCAGCACAAGCTAGCATATAATTCCAATCCCCTTCGTGCCGTAATCATTTCAACCACTATCATCTTAGTATGATCATCAACATTTTTCGTCCTCATTTCACCTGAACGGACACAAGACTCTTGAACGCAAGACTCGGACTGAATAGTTTCTAGTATTCGCTAGGACTTGATTTCGATGCCCAAGGTTCTTTACCAATAAGCGCAAATATGATGCAAGCGACATGTTCAGTACACAGCAGATATCCTACAAAAAATTTACACTTGAAGTTTTAAATTAGTGTCATATCACTACCTAACCACTTCTCAGCTTCAGGCCCCAGCAGTGTTGGAAATATGGTCCTTTTTGGAACTTTTGTCATCCAAAGAATTATACACTCCCAAAAAAATCCACTCCTTACATTACATGATATATCGTGAAGAGCCTTGCTTAAACAGCAATCTCAACCAGCTGTCATAATCCAATAGTATTATTGGATTGTGATGAAGCAGAGGATGCAGCATGTTCCAAGGGCCTATAACATATGGTAATAAATGGCTGATAATGAAAAACCCTTCTAGTTTTGGTGCTCTTCATCTCGTCTAGCCATGTTATGTCCTTGCCACAGTAACTTGGCAACATCATTGAGAATAATGCAAATTTGTTATTTCAGGTGACCATGAGAGCTGCAGCAAAATTCCAAGAGGATGCAGAAGTGGAACAGAAATTTAGATGCAAGCAAGAATAGACAAGTGCCAGCTTGCTAGCATGTGCAACAGATGACAGCAGATGCTTAAGGATCACTCTGCAATCTGCATACAACATTAATACCAATGTATTTGTTCCATGAAATGGTGCAGGTGGTATGTAATTGTCTGAAACATGTGAATTAATAAACAGCAATGCCTTCATGTGTACATTATTTTGATTTGTGAAAATGCTGGACCCAGTAGTGTTTGGAAGAATACAAGGCTAGACAAAACTAGAGAACTCTACACAGCTTGCAAATCCCAAAAGCAATCACATCCCCACAATATTTGTGGACATATGTTATGATTTGTCATGGCATAGGAATGTTCAGGAAGCTGCAGGGACAAAAAAACAAAATAATGGAGTTGATTGGGGTATGAGGTGGGGTGCACTTCACAATTTCCTGAAACATTTTGTTAGAGCACAACAATGCTTGTGAGTTACTGTATGGGTGCACTGAAGGGGACCAATCCCGTATTCCTGAAAATATACTGTCTTACAAAAATGAAAGCTTTATTTCCAAAACAAAACAAAACAAGCTGAAAGGTTCTTCCATCCAAATCCAACACATTAAGAACACACTTATGAAAATACTATTTCTAGGTCATGGATGTTCATTTATGAAAATTATTTGGGATGGGGAAATACATGAAAGGCAATGGGCAGGGTGAAGTAGATTGGGGGCACACTCCATAGGGTCCCATGTTAAAAATTGTAATTTGAGAAGCAAAGCAAACATTGAGGGTCCACTTGCCCCCCCCCCAGTATATCAAACAACCCTGTCCTAGGCTGTGCCACTGCATGCATGGGCACCAACAGAGGAATACAAATGTGCACCACTGCAAAATATAAGGAATCACAATTTTCCTATGACTACCCATACTTCTCAACATTAAGCTGGTTGTGCATACATCATTCTAGCTAGGTAGCTATATTCCTGCTTTGATACTGAAGTTTACACCAACAAGAATAATTACATTTCAAGAAACCTCAATTGGGCCTCAGTTCCTACGTCGGCCGATACTACACGAGATCAACTAGTAGTCTCACTCCCTGGTCCTTGAATTATCCTACTATATCCAAGTAGGTCGTTCCTACCAAGGTTGGCGATGCCTACAACGAGCCCCTTTCGTCTCTTTCCATCCAGTGGGCAACTCGGTGCACACAAGAAAAATTCCTCTCCAAGTGAAAGAAACCTCTATTCTCGGCTCGCCTAATGAAGGGAAACTACCATTCCCAGACTGGTCAGACCCGAACGGCGCTTCTTGGATTCGATGAATTCGCGGCTCTCCAGCTGCCACTCCGGTCGAAGCTTTTTAAACTACGGCCAAGAAAGGCTATAAATAATGCATTTATTTTTGTTTCCTTGAAGATTGAGATGTTCTACATAACTTGACATGAACAAAACTGATCGTTTTGCATCCTGGACCAGTCCAGAGCAATAGAACAAATAAGATATCCGATGTATTTTACGCAAGAAAATGACCTAAATGGTACCAAAACGTTCTTCAAACCTGGTTACATTTTACAGTCAAATGGACCACCATATAACCAGAAATTTCAGTGTTCTTCCATTTCATGACCTACATTGTTTCAGTACACCACAAACTGGTGGCAATAATAGTGTTTATGCCACTCCGACAACTAATTTCTCCCACTCCGGGAAAATGGAAATTTAGCCGTCATGTTCTTATACACTGCAAAATGAGGGGTGGTTATGAGCCGCTTACTGGGCTTTCGTAAACTCCGGCTGACCGTACGGAGGCTGCTGATTGGCTTAGTTAGTTAGTTATTTGAGTTTTAGGGCGCCTCGACCAAAATTGTGATCATTTAGCGCCCATAACGTTCATTTAACATGCTAAAATCCTATCGTGTTACTGAGGTGGCACTCTTAGTCTCGCCCCTCGCCGCGGACCGATGGCCTGGTCCGCTGGGTCCTCAGGGCACTGAATCCCCCCCACCACGGAAAGGTGGTGCCTCGTCGGGGGGTGATTGGCTTAGTGGTTTGAACTCAGCCAATGTGATGACATCTTTGTTGCCAAAGGTAAAAGAGCAGCTTGTCTCGATTGCATTGTTTTTGTGACAATGTAACACAAGTCGCTGCCAGCCCTGATGAAGGCTAAGGCCCACCCAAGGCCTATCGAGTCAGCCAAGGCAACGGTCAAGGTACCGAAGCCGGGGAGGAAGCCATTGTTATTTTTCTGTTTTCGTTCTCCTCAGGTGTGCGTCTGGAGAAAAGAGTAGGTGCTGTGGGAATAGTAACTGGTAGGTGCTGCTTTATTATCTTCTGGTGACTCCTATTTTCTGGCATACCTTGTAGGAATTCTGTTTTTTTTCTGCCGATGCTATTGCGGCGAATATGGTTAATTGCTATTAATGCTGTCTTTCGATGGGTAACAGTTGGAGCATGCTAATCACAGGTGTAAATTTGTACACTTTTGTTGTTGCACAATGCGACATAATGATTTCCAAATTTAACATAATGCCTATGGTGGTGCATGGAATGAATGGATTCAAATTTCATATTGGAAACATTTTGTGTCAGTCTTGATACATTGTTTTTTAAATCCAACCATGCCATGGGCATTCTTCATCAGCACACGGTTCAGGACCAATCATTTTCCATAAGGGATATTGAGGTTTTGTGGTTCCTGATGTGAAAGGCATAATTCTTGTTCATCGTCACTTTGTTTCTAGTTGTAAATTTGCAGTTTAGAGTAATTTTTGGTTATTGAAATTCCTTTTTCCAATGCCATGTTTATAAATGTGGTTTACATGGTGTGACCACTCACCTCCATTGTAAATACATACTTTCCAGTTGGCAGGCAAAACAACACCAATAAATGGGCTTTGAGTTGGGTAATATAGTGTAAAAATTAATTTGCAACAGAAAAAAATGTGGCATAATCTACCCTAACCTAGCCTCAACTTCAATGCAAAAAGAACAATTCTCTTGAAAGAGGGAAAAATTTCAACCAGTATTTTTCTTCAAAAATGCAAATTAAGGAACATAACCTGACATAACCTAACCTTGTCTGGTTCATTGTTGAAAAACAACTTCTTGAAATAAAAAAAGCATTGGATATGAAAACTTGTCCACTTAAGAGTAGAGCGCAACTTATCATAACATAACCAAGCCTAAACCATTTGTTTGCTTCATGGAGGTAAACTGTGTAAGACATGTCTTTGGATACCCTAAGCTTGAATACCATATTTCATCATAGTAATATACATACATACCTGAAATTAAATATATATTCGAACTTGCATGGAAAATCAATTGATGAAATGCATTACTTCTTGCCAATGACAGTATATTCAACACTTTTCCAGCACCACAACACAGAGGACTGCTATGTGAAGTTTGTATTCTCAGTGAATACTATTTTATGTCATCCAGCATCAGGAGGCATACTTAGGCTGTGTGGGATGAAACACCTGTAACCATGCTTCTTGAATGGAAAAACAAGACTTTGTTTCTTTGTCTCAGTATTTTGTATTCACCCCATGGTTACCAGATATTATGCACTCCGTAATTGCATGAACTCAAGGATTATACACTCCGAATCCAAGAACGAGAAGTGAAAATCCAACACTGGGCCCAAGTCCAGCGACATTCAAATCCAATTTACCTATCGTACACAAATATATTCCAGTGGGGAAATATAATTCAACATGGTACCCATGGACGTCATAGTCCAATGCCATTGTTTGGCCAGTATTAGTTAGTTATTTGGGTTTTAGGGCGCTTCGCGTTTTGCCAGTATGATGGCGATAAAACGATGTCTGTAAAACGTCTGTGCCGCGCCACAGATGTCACCAAATGTTCGCTCCAAATTTGTGTGCCTTTGCAACACCGGTGCGCTTGTCTAAAAAAAATGACACGACTGCAACGTGTACTTGTCTTTCATATCGTGTTAAAACGTGGCCCATTGTGGACGCCGCACGAATCGACACACCAGAGAATAATGGAGCGTGACGCCTGCACCTACCACTGTTCAACCGAACTGGTTTTCGTACAGCGATGTGGTGCACATCGCCTATCAGGAACACGACACTGCCTGTTGGCACACGACACTGCCTATCAGGCACACGACACTGCCTGTTGGCACACGACACTGCCTATCAGGCACACGACACTGCCTGTTGGCACACGACACTGCCTATCAGGCACACGACCCTGCCTGTTAGGCACACAACACTACCTATCAGGCACACGCCATTGTATATCAGGCACACGCCACTGCCCGTCCGGCTGCCGACCACTACAATGCCGCAGAGCCTGGCATTGCCGTCCGGCTGCCGACCGTTACAATGCCGCAGAGGCTGGCATTGCCGTCCGGCTGCCGACCGTTACAATGCCGCAGAGGCTGGCATTGCCATCTGGCTGCCGACCACTACAATGCCGCAGAGCCTGGCATTGCCGTCCGGCTGCCGACCGTTACGAGGCCGCCGAGGCTGGCATTGCCATCCGGCTGCCGACCGTTACGAGGCCGCCGAGGCTGGCATTGCCGTCCGGCTGCCGACCGTTACAATGCCGCAGAGGCTGGCATTGCCATCTGGCCGTCGACCGTCCCCACTGCCGCAGCGCCATCTCGTTCGTAGGGCATCGACGGACAGCAGCCGGGACGACGAAATCATGTGGGCAAACAGTGGCGGCCGTTCTGGTCGTTAAACTCGGGTGTTCGCGATCGGGGCGAGGCCGCCTATGGCCCGCTCAGTCACGTGACTCGCTACGCCGGGTTAGTTAGTTAGTTATTGTAATATAGGGGCGCATCGACTGCATAGGTCACATAGCGCCCATCGCTATGCCTGGTGATGTCGACTCTGTGGTGATTCGGCCCGAGACCATGGCGGCCAGATGGGTCATGGTCCGGACTCACAAAACACACTCGAACGTTCCGACGGGTCGTCGGCCCCCGGCTCACACCCAATCAGGACTCAGCACCACCGACCACGTGGGTCAGTCCTGGTCCAGGTCAGGTCCACACCCAATCCGGACTCAGCACCACCGGCCGCGTGGGTCAGGTCCACACCCAATCCGGACTCAGCACCAGCGACCACGTAGGTCAGTCCTGGTCCGGGTCAGGTCCACACCCAATCCAGACTCAGCACCACCGACCACGTGGGTCAGTTCTGATCCGGGTCGGGTCCACACCCAATCAGGACTCAGCACCACCGACCACGTGGGTCAGTCCTGGTCCGGGTCAGGTCCACATCCAATCCGGACTCAGCACCACCGGCCGCGTGGGTCAGGTCCACACCCAATCCGGACTCAGCACCAGCGACCACGTGGGTCAGTCCTGGTCCGGGTCAGGTCCACACCCAATCAGGACTCAGCACCACCGACCACGTGGGTCAGTCCTGGTCCTGGTCAGGTCCACACCCAATCAGGACTCAGCACCACCGACCACGTGGGTCAGTCCTGGTCCGGGTCAGGTCCACACCCAATACGGGTGTGGACGTCGCCACCAGCACGCGTGTGAGCAACATATCGTACAGCAGGTCGCCGCATTCTACTCCCACCCTCTAGTGCCGTAGATATATCTGAAGGACATCTGTGTCGCGCGTGCGAGATTGCAATCACCGCCGCGCACGCAATCATTATCCAGGTCAGGCCGAGGCCACCCACGCCACCCAGCGCATATTCCAGAGTTGGCCGGCCTGGACAAAAGCATCAGAAGAGTGACTGGTACAACTCGTACACTCGCCTTGTACGTGACGCCAGATGAGGAGTGGACGGCCACATAGAATGAACAAGTATGACGCGCGTGGCCGCCAGGGGCGCCACATGTGACGGGTCTGGTGCCACACAGCAACTGACGGCGGCTGGCCGTGACGATACGCTCACAGACAAAGGACGATGTCAATCTGGCGGCCGGCACGCCAGGGTGCCGGATGTTGGCCGGTAGCCGGCGTACGCAAATCGGCCGCCACACCCAAATGGCTGTGTGCCAGGAAGTGCGGCCACTGTCAGGGGGTGAGTGTGGTCAGAGGTGAGCGGCTGTGTGGCAGGAAGTGCGGCCACTGTCAGGGGGGTGAGTGTGGGCACAGGTGAGCGGCTGTGTGGCAGGAAGTGCGGCCACTGTCAGGGGAGTGAGTGTGGTCAGAGGTGAGCGGCTGTGTGGCAGGAAGTGCGGCCACTGTCAGGGGGTGAGTGTGGCCACAGGTGAGCGGCTGTGTGGCAGGAAGTGCGGCCACTGTCAGGGGGTGAGTGTGGCCACAGGTGAGCGGCTGTGTGGCAGGAAGTGCGGCCACTGTCAGGGGAGTGAGTGTGGTCAGAGGTGAGCGGCTGTGTGGCAGGAAGTGCGGCCACTGTCAGGGGAGTGAGTGTGGTCAGAGGTGAGCGGCTGTGTGGCAGGAAGTGCGGCCACTGTCAGGGGGTGAGTGTGGCCACAGGTGAGCGGCTGTGTGGCAGGAAGTGCGGCCACTGTCAGGGGGTGAGTGTGGCCACAGGTGAGCGGCTGTGTGGCAGGAAGTGCGGCCACTGTCAGGGGAGTGAGTGTGGTCAGAGGTGAGCGGCTGTGTGGCAGGAAGTGCGGCCACTGTCAGGGGAGTGAGTGTGGCCACAGGTGAGCGGCTGTGTGGCAGGAAGTGCGGCCACTGTCAGGGGAGTGAGTGTGGCCACAGGTGAGCGGCTGTGTGGCAGGAAGTGCGGCCACTGTCAGGGGGTGAGTGTGGCCACAGGTGAGCGGCTGTGTGGCAGGAAGTGCGGCCACTGTCAGGGGGTGAGTGTGGCCAGAGGTGAGCGGCTCTGTGGCAGGAAGTGCGGCTGACCATGGCCTGGGCAGTGTGGTCAGAGGTGAGCGGCTGTGTGGCAGGAAGTGCGGCTGACCATGGCCTGGGCAGTGTGGTCAGAGGTGAGCGGCTGTGTGGCAGGAAGTGCGGCCACTGTCAGGAGGGGTGAGTGTGGCCACAGGTGAGCGGCTCTGTGGCAGGAAGTGCGGCTGACCATGGCCTGGGCAGTGTGGTCAGAGGTGAGCGGCTGTGTGGCAGGAAGTGCGGCTGACCATGGCCTGGGCAGTGTGGTCAGAGGTGAGCGGCTCTGTGGCAGGAAGTGCGGCTGACCATGGCCTGAGCAGTGTGGTCAGAGGTGAGCAGCTGTGTGGCAGGAGGTGCGGCTGACCACGGGCTGGGCAGTGTGGTCAGAGGTGAGCGGCTGTGTGGCAAGAAGTGCGGCCACTGTCAGGGGAGTGAGTGTGGCCAGAGGTGAGCGGCTCTGTGGCAGGGAAGTGCGGCTGACCATGGCCTGGGCAGTGTGGTCAGAGGTGAGCGGCTCTGTGGCAGGAAGTGCGGCTGACCATGGCCTGAGCAGTGTGGTCAGAGGTGAGCAGCTGTGTGGCAGGAAGTGCGGCTGACCACGGGCTGGGCAGTGTGGTCAGAGGTGAGCGGCTGTGTGGCAGGAAGTGCGGCTGACCACGGCCTGGGCAGTGTGGTCAGAGGTGAGCAGCTGTGTGGCAGGAGGTGCGGCTGACCACGGACTGGGCAGTGTGGTCAGAGGTGAGCGGCTGTGTGGCAAGAAGTGCGGCCACTGTCAGGGGAGTGAGTGTGGCCAGAGGTGAGCGGCTGTGTGGCAGGAAGTGCGGCCACTGTCAGGGGAGTGAGTGTGGCCAGAGGTGAGCGGCTGTGTGGCAGGATGCGGCCACTGTCAGGGGAGTGAGTGTGGCCAGAGGTGAGCGGCTGTGTGGCAGGAAGTGCGGCTGACCATGGCCTGGGCAGTGTGGTCAGAGGTGAGCAGCTGTGTGGCAGGAAGTGCGGCTGACCACGGCCTGGGCAGTGTGGTCAGAGGTGAGCGGCTGTGTGGCAGGAAGTGCGGCTGACCACGGCCTGGGCAGTGTGGTCAGAGGTGAGCGGCTGTGTGGCAGGAAGTGCGGCTGACCATGGCCTGGGCAGTGTGGTCAGAGGTGAGCAGCTGTGTGGCAGGAAGTGCGGCCGGCCACGGGCTGGGCAGTGTGGTCAGAGGTGAGCGGCTGTGTGGCAGGAAGTGCGGCTGACCATGGCCTGGGCAGTGTGGTCAGAGGTGAGCAGCTGTGTGGCAGGAGTGCGGCTGACCACGGCCTGGGCAGTGTGGTCAGAGGTGAGCGGCTGTGTGGCAGGAAGTGCGGCTGACCATGGCCTGGGCAGTGTGGTCAGAGGTGAGCGGCTGTGTGGCAGGAAGTGCGGCTGACCACGGCCTGGGCAGTGTGGTCAGAGGTGAGCGGCTGTGTGGCAGGAAGTGCGGCCGGCCACGGGCTGGGCAGTGTGGTCAGAGGTGAGCGGCTGTGTGGCAGGAAGTGCGGCTGACCACGGGCTGGGCAGTGTGGTCAGAGGTGAGCGGCTATGTGGCAGGAAGTGCGGCT
The DNA here is from genome assembly GCA_034440615.1 of Ashinkailepas kermadecensis. Lineage (NCBI taxonomy): Eukaryota > Metazoa > Arthropoda > Thecostraca > Neolepadidae > Ashinkailepas > Ashinkailepas kermadecensis. The sequence continues at coordinate 890,355 of JAOTOM010005089.1, forward strand.
GACCACGGGCTGGGCAGTGTGGTCAGAGGTGAGCGGCTGTGTGGCAAGAAGTGCGGCCACTGTCAGGGGAGTGAGTGTGGCCAGAGGTGAGCGGCTGTGTGGCAAGAAGTGCGGCCACTGTCAGGGGAGTGAGTGTGGCCAGAGGTGAGCGGCTGTGTGGCAGGATGCGGCCACTGTCAGGGGAGTGAGTGTGGCCAGAGGTGAGCGGCTGTGTGGCAGGAAGTGCGGCTGACCATGGCCTGGGCAGTGTGGTCAGAGGTGAGCAGCTGTGTGGCAGGAAGTGCGGCTGACCACGGCCTGGGCAGTGTGGTCAGAGGTGAGCGGCTGTGTGGCAGGAAGTGCGGCTGACCACGGCCTGGGCAGTGTGGTCAGAGGTGAGCGGCTGTGTGGCAGGAAGTGCGGCTGACCACGGCCTGGGCAGTGTGGTCAGAGGTGAGCGGCTGTGTGGCAGGAAGTGCGGCCGGCCACGGGCTGGGCAATATGGTCAGAGGTGAGCGGCTGTGTGGCAGGAAGTGCGGCTGACCATGGCCTGGGCAGTGTGGTCAGAGGTGAGCGGCTGTGTGGCAGGAAGTGCGGCTGACCACGGCCTGGGCAGTGTGGTCAGAGGTGAGCGGCTGTGTGGCAGGAAGTGCGGCTGACCACGGCCTGGGCAGTGTGGTCAGAGGTGAGCGGCTGTGTGGCAGGAAGTGCGGCTGACCATGGCCTGGGCAGTGTGGTCAGAGGTGAGCGGCTGTGTGGCAGGAAGTGCGGCTGACCACGGCCTGGGCAGTGTGGTCAGAGGTGAGCGGCTGTGTGGCAGGAAGTGCGGCTGACCACGGCCTGGGCAGTGTGGTCAGAGGTGAGCGGCTGTGTGGCAGGAAGTGCGGCTGACCATGGCCTGGGCAGTGTGGTCAGAGGTGAGCAGCTGTGTGACAGGAAGTGCGGCTGACCACGGGCTGGGCAGTGTGGTCAGAGGTGAGCGGCTGTGTGGCAGGAAGTGCGGCTGACCACGGGCTGGGCAGTGTGGTCAGAGGTGAGCGGCTATGTGGCAGGAAGTGCGGCTGACCACAGGCTGGGCAGTGTGGTCAGAGGTGAGCGGCTGTGTGACAGGAAGTGCGGCTGACCACGGGCTGGGCAGTGTGGTCAGAGGTGAGCGGCTGTGTGGCAGGAAGTGCGGCTGACCACGGGCTGGGCAGTGTGGTCAGAGGTGAGCGGCTGTGTGGCAGGAAGTGCGGCTGACCACGGGCTGGGCAGTGTGGTCAGAGGTGAGCGGCTGTGTGCAGGAAGTGCGGCTGACCATGGCCCGGGCAGTGTGGCCAGAGGTGAGCGGCTATGTGGCAGGAAGTGCGGCTGACCACGGGCTGGGCAGTGTGGTCAGAGGTGAGCGGCTGCCGCTCGGGAGGACGATCACAGGCGGCAGGCACACAGAGCTGTTAATCGGCCAGCAGCCGTCCAGCTCCAGTCCGGGTCACCTGTCCAGGTCCGGTTCGTGTCATCTGTCCAGGTTCAGTCCGTGTCATCTGTCCAGGTTCAGTCCGTGTTCCCTGCCCAGCTCCAGCCCGTGTCACCTATCCAGGTCCAGACTGTGTCACCTATCCAGGTCCAGACCGTGTCACCTGTCCAGGTCCAGACCGTGTCACCTGTCCAGGTCCAGACCGTGTCACCTGTCCAGCTCCAGCTCGTGTCACCTGTCCAGCTCCAGCTCGTGTCATCTGTCCAGGTCCAGTCCGTGTCATCTGTCCAGGTTCAGTTCGTGTTCCCTGCCCAGCTCCAGCCCGTGTCACCTATCCAGGTCCAGACCGTGTCGCCTGTTCAGGTCCGGTTCATTTCACTTGTCCAGCTCCGGTCCTTGTCACCGGCACCCAAAGCTGCTAATCGGCTGACTCGACAGACCAGTGCCGGTCCGGCCATGTGGTGTGAGCGGCCGACGAGGCCCGGTCCGGGCATGTCGTGTGAGCGGCCGACGAGGCCCGGTCCGGGCATGTGGTGTGAGCGGCCGACGAGGCCCGGTCCGGCCATGTGGTGTGAGCGGCCGACGAGGCCCGGTCCGGCCATGTGGTGTGAGCGGCCGACGAGGCCCGGTCCGGCCATGTGGTGTGAGCGGCCGACGAGGCCCGGTCCGGGCATGTCGTGTGAGGCGAGGCCGGGCATGTCGTGAGCGGCCGACGAGGCCCGGTCCGGCCATGTGGTGTGAGCGGCCGACGAGGCCCGGTCCGGGCATGTCGTGTGAGCGGCCGACGAGGCCCGGTCCGGGCATGTCGTGTGAGCGGCCGACGAGGCCCGGTCCGGGCATGTCGTGTGAGCGGCCGACGAGGACCGGTCCGGCTATGTGGCCAGCGGTGGAGTGGCCTGGCCCACTGCTCGGCGTGCGGTCCGCACAGTACGCTGCACGCCCGGTCCACACGGGGCCACTGGCACACGGCCTGTGCACGCCGCACGCGCTCAGGCGGCACCACGGATGCCCGGTCACGGGCGCCGCGCCAGGTGTCGACAGGCCACTGCTGGAGAGGCCCGGAGGACGTCAGCGGTGCACTGACCGAGAGATCGGCAAGGCGCGCGGCGACCGTTACCGACCTGATCCAAGCTGGTGTGCCAAAACACGCGCCAGCACCGCGCCACCACGAACTAAACGGCACAACATATTTTTTCAATATACTTTTTTACTTTTACAGTTACAGTTACTTAGTTAGTTAGTTAGTTATTAGGGTTTTTGGGCGCATCAACTGCATTGGTTATACAGCGCCCATAACGAAAAACGGCACAACAGCACGTCATGGAACTTGGCTTGGCTGTGACGATACTAGACAGCCCCCCCCCCCCCCACATACACAAGTCCTGGTCCCCAACATAGTCAGGATCTCTCATCAGCACACGCTCCTCGTGTCGCCCTCCCACCCACCCCTTAGAAACCTTCGCCAGCAGTGTACGGGCTCTGTACCGCCAGCAGTGTACCACGTCTGTACCACCAGCAGTGTTCCAGCTCTGTACCACCAGCAGTGTACCAGCTCTGTACCGCCAGCAGTGTACCGGCTCTGTACCGCCAGCAGTGTACCAGCTCTGTACCACCAACAGTGTACCAGCTCTGTATCGCCAGCAGTGTACCACGTCTGTACCACAAGCAGTGTTCCAGCTCTGTACCACCAGCAGTGTACCAGCTCTGTACCGCCAGCAGTGTACCACGTCTGTACCAGCTCTGTACCACCAGTAGTTTACCAGCTCTGTACCACCAACAGTTTACCAGCTCTGTACCGCCAGCAGTGCACCAGCTCTGTACCGCCAGCAGTGTACCGGCTCTGTACCGCCAGCAGTGTACCAACTCTGTACCACCAACAGTGTACCAGCTCTGTACCGCCAGCAGTGTACCAGCTCTGTACCGCCAGCAGTGTTCCAGCTCTGTACCACCAACAGTGTACCAGCTCTGTACCGCCAGCAGTGTTCCAGCTCTGTACCGCCAGCATTGTAGCAACTCCATACTGCTAGCAGCAGGACCGCCAGGAGTGTACCGACTGTTGTTGAGCATTGTTGGAATGCAGGGCTAATCTAAATATCTTAGCATACGTGGTTGGTGGTTATTGGTTTTTACGACACGTCGACCGTTGAGTCATGTAGCGTCGACAATCTCTCACGCCGATTGGTCGCGGGCGAAGAGTAGCGACAGGTGAGACTAGAACCCACAATCTTTCGATTGTGAGACGGGCAACTTACCCAGACTACTCGTCCCCCTCTAAGCATCCGTATTATACACTCTGAATAATGAAGTACTTCATTTATTGCTGCAATCAGTGCTAAGCATTTGTGTTTCAAAGCAGGGACGTAAACTAGCTTTGTCAACTTACAATGCACATTGAAGTTGTTTTTGTAATAAATACGCACTGTAAATGCATTCACTGTTAGTTTTGCCGACATTACACTCTGGCACCAGAAGTCGAATCAGAAGCTTTGAGCACAGTACGTCTGGCGCCAGACTTATCAGACACACCACAGAGCGCGTAATGGACGCCACCCACTTATCAGACACACCACAGAGCACGTAAGCACGTAATGGACGCGACCCACTCCCAGGGTTTCACCGGAGCGGCACCGGCTGCCGACACTGGACTGCCGAGTGGGTGCCGCGGTGGCCGGCTGGGAGTCAGGTCGGTATAGGAGCCGGCTGCCGACACTGGACTGCCGAGTGGGTGCCGCGATGGCCGGCTGGGAGTCAGGCCAGTATAGGAGCCGGCTGGGAGTCAGGCCGGTATAGGAGCCGGCTGGGAGTCAGGCCGGTATAGGAGCCGGCTGGGAGTCAGGCCGGTATAGGAGCCGGCTGCCGACACTGGACTGCCGAGTGGGTGCCGCGGTGGCCGGCTGGGAGTCAGGCCGGTATAGGAGCCGGCTGGGAGTCAGGCCGGTATAGGAGCCGGCTGCCGACACTGGACTGCCGAGTGGGTGGGTGCCGCGGTGACCGGCTGGGAGTCAGGCCGGTATAGGAGCCGGCTGGGAGTCAGGCCGGTATAGGAGCTGGCTGCCGACACTGGACTGCCGAGTGGGTGGGTGCCGCGGTGGCCGACTGGGAGTCAGGCCGGTATAGGAGCCGGCTGGGAGTCAGGCCGGTATAGGAGCCGGCTGGGAGTCAGGCCGGTATAGGAGCCGGCTGGGAGTCAGGACGGTATAGGAGCCGGCTGGGAGTCAGGACGGTATAGGAGCTGGCTGCCGACACTGGACTGCCGAGTGGGTGGGTGCCGCGGTGGCCGACTGGGAGTCAGGTCGGTATAGGAGCTGGCTGCCGACACTGGACTGCCGAGTGGGTGCCGCGGTGGCCGGCTGGGAGTCAGGCCGGTATAGGAGCCGGCTGGGAGTCAGGTCGGTATAGGAGCCGGCTGCCGACACTGGACTGCCGAGTGGGTGCCGCGGTGGCCGGCTGGGAGTCAGGCCGGTATCGGCACCGGCTGCCGACACTTGACAGCTGGTGTGTGGAGGTCGTCAGGGTAACCAGCTATAGCAGGGACAGCTGGTGTGTGGAGTTCGTCAGGGTAACCAACTATAGCAAGGACAGACGGTGTGTGGAGGTCGTCAGGGTAACCAGCTGTAGCAAGGACAGCCGGTGTGTGGAGGTAGTCAGGGCGACCAGATGTAGCAGGGACAGATGGTGTGTGGAGGCCGTCAGAATGATCAGCTGTAGCAAGGACAGCCGGTGTGTGGGATCATCAGGGCGAACAGCTGTGGCAGGAACAGCTGATGTGCGGGGGCCACGAGAGCTGTCCTCGCTAGGGAAAGTTTCCTCTGCAATAAGTCACCCATAACCTTGACCCTTATTCGCACAACTTCTCCAGGAAAGACGTGAAATAGTTCGGCTAAGCATGACTCAGCATCGTAGCAACCCGCGGTGCACCGAACAGAACATTCTCAGCCCCCACTCGAGGAAGCATACGTCGATATTATCTTTTAAACTAACAACCGTACAAATGTGCAAACCTGATCACATCACATAGAAAGGTCACAAGGATAGCGATCCACTCAGTGTTCACGCGGGAACGGCACTCATACATCGAACGAACATACGGCGTCAGCTGATCACAGTACAGCGTCAGCTGATCACAGTACGGCATCAGCTGATCACAGTACGGCGTCAACTGATCACAATAAGGCGTCAGCTGATCACAGTACGGCGTCAGCTGATCACAGTACGTCAGCTGATCACAGTACGGCGTCAGCTGATCACAGTACAGCGTCAGCTGATCACAGTACGGCATCAGCTGATCACAGTACGTCGTCAGCTGATCACAGTACGGCATCAGCTGATCACAGTACGGCGTCAGCTGATCACAGTACGGCGTCAGCTGATCACAGTACGGCGTCAGCTGATCACAGTACAGCGTCAGCTGATCACAGTACGGCGTCAACTGATCACAATAAGGCGTCAGCTGATCACAGTACGGCGTCAGCTGATCACAGTACGTCAGCTGATCACAGTACGGCGTCAACTGATCACAGTACGGCATCAGCTGATCACAGTACGGCGTCAACTGATCACAATAAGGCGTCAGCTGATCACAGTACGGCGTCAGCTGATCACAGTACGTCAGCTGATCACAGTACGGCGTCAGCTGATCACAGTACAGCGTCAGCTGATCACAGTACGGCATCAGCTGATCACAGTACGGCGTCAGCTGATCACAGTACGGCATCAGCTGATCACAGTACGGCGTCAGCTGATCACAGTACGGCGTCAGCTGATCACAGTACAGCGTCAGCTGATCACAGTACGGCATCAGCTGATCACAGTACGGCGTCAGCTGATCACAGTACGGCATCAGCTGATCACAGTACGGCGTCAGCTGATCACAATAAGGCGTCAGCTGATCACAGTACGGCGTCAGCTGATCGCAGTACGTCAGCTGATCACAGTACACCGTCAGCTGATCACAGTACGGCATCAGCTGATCACAGTACGGCGTCAACTGATCACAATAAGGCGTCAGCTGATCACAGTACGGCGTCAGCTGATCGCAGTACGTCAGCTGATCACAGTACACCGTCAGCTGATCACAGTACGGCGTCACACAGTACACCGTTAGCTGATCACAGTACGTCAGCTGATCACAGTACGTCAGCTGATCACAGTACGGCGTCAGCTGATCACAGTACGGCGTCAGCTGATCACAGTACGGCGTCAACTGATCACAATAAGGCGTCAGCTGATCACAGTACGGCGTCACACGGTACACCGTCAGCTGATCACAGTACGGCGTCAGCTAATCACAGTACACCGGCGGCTGATCATGTAATGGTCAGTGATGGCCCACAGCCGCGCTATGGGCATTCGAGAGAGGCAATGTCGTTACGGTTGGCATTAGTTGGCGGGACAGTAGTGTTGCTTGGCGGGACAGGTGGCACCAGGACGCGCTGGTGGTGTGTTCTGGTCCGCTGTGTAGCGCTCCCCCCCGCAGGAAAGTGGTCGCCCCAGAAACTTGGCTGTTCATTAGAGGTCGGTGGCGCGCCCACGACACACCAGCCATACCATGTCCATTGCAGACACACTTCCCAGACACCACTTCCCGCTCAGCTAGCTGGATGGATCTCGTCACCAAATATTAGTACAACTGTTTTCCTGAAGCACTATCAGACAAATAGCAAAGCTAATAACGTCGCTGAGGGCTCCAGGAATGGCTGTACTCAGGTGATAATGTGGAACTTAATATGATACCACAATAACCTAGTCATACAATTTATCTCCTAAAATATTACTACACTTTAAAAAAAGCATCAAGGACAAAGAAAACGAAAGGTAAATTGACACCAGAAAAGAATATAAATAAAACAAACATATTAATCATTCCTAGATCATCAAACTAGCACTGGCATGCATTACATTAGTTTCCATTTTCCATTAATGTGTTGTCTGACATGTTTATCGCAGGTGACATTATTTCTAGGTACATCTTCCATTAGATGGAACTGGGAACATATGATATTACAGTGTTAAAATAGTGGTTTCTCGTTAGGTGTGAGATGTCGAAACGAGTGCAGCAGGATGTCGAAATCGCGACGGAAATAATGTTAGTTTAAATACTTGTGAAGTCCTTCAAACCCAGTTTTAAGATAATTGAGTACATATGACTATACCCGTTTTGCGTGTTTTTAGAGGTACGTAATTTGGGGATATCAACATCAACGATAACGATACAAATACCTATGCTAGAGACCAGTATTGTATAATATAGCACATCATAGGTAATCTATTTAACTGGAATTGCGCCACGGGATGTTAAGTATCACCATCCTGGATCCGTTATGGTGAGCATAGGTATGATTGTTAGAAGCAAGGCATGAAGACTCCGCAAACACGCGTCAAGAAACACGATGTCGATACATCTTTGGGAAGGATGTCGATTCAGTGTTCAGTAAGTGGTACATTCCACCCTATTTCACGAATAATGTATCACTGTGATAATATTACAAGCTCGTGGTGCAGAAAGGGCAATACAATCCCATAACTTTTCACAACAAGTGAGTTCAAAGTGTTCCTAACTTTGATGCCACTCTATCGGTGTAGTTGAAGCATGTTCAAAGAGGTGCTGATAATATTTTGTTAGGAAAGCTTAGCAAGATACAAAGACACTGTTCACCAATTATGTCCAGGAAGTTGAAAATTGTATGATTGACAACAATTCATTTGTAAGTTATGAACTTGCCTTCTGATAACACATATCTGCACTGTAATAATCTAATCAACCCTAGTGTGGCATTATGTTTCCAGACAACAGCACAGTAATTATAATATGAAGTTGTAAGGGAATTACACAGAGGAGCGATTTACGAGGCAATATAAACTGCTTAGACATTCCTATCATTCCAATATGTCTGCTAGCTTTTAAATAAATGGCATTGGTGTGACTTTCCCACATCAAATTTTCACCAATAAATAACCCTAGTTATTTTGCACAGGTGTGCCTTGCTATACAACTAGTTTTTTTTATGTCAAGGTCATTACATGGCTTCCTGGAAAATATTTGATAACCGGTCAGTATTTTCAGCATTTAAAGATAACCTACTGTATGAAAACATGCTATAATTTGTGAAATAACCCACATTTATATTTATTGACAAATAAATTTGGGTTGGCTCCTAAATCCCAAATCACACACTTATATTTATGCGATTTTGGGAACTAACACGAACAATAGCCGCCCCGGTAGCTCAGTTGGCTAGAGCGCTGGCCTGCGCTGGTCTCCCCTGTCTTGGCAACACAGGGTTCGAGTCGCTTCACGCGCTCGCATTAGCCCCCGGCTGGGAGGGTCAGTTGGCAGCTGGCCCGATAAGGCCGGGGACGAGCTACCGGGCGGCCGTGTCAGTGCATTGACGGCACGTTAAACTTTCGGTCAAAATTCTGCCGTTGAACTGGAATTCATGGATCGGGTGGTGGGGCCAGGGTTCACGCAACAAGCTCTGCTTAGCAATAGAACCCTGGTTCATAAAGTCACCCCAGCAATAACTCGGATTAAATTTATTTAATTTATAAAAAAAAATATATATATATATATATTTTGCACACCAAAATTATTGCTAGCTGCAATAATTAAGGCATTGTCATCGCTAAATAAGCAAAAACTTGCTAACTTGGAAGCATTGCAAATATTGTTAATACATATAATACAGAGCACAGGTCCAAGAGTTGAACCCTGATGGACACCTATTGTCATATTCTGTGGTTGGAACAATATGTCATATCTTAGTTCTTCGACGTCTATTCAGGCATGAGCTTCATAGTTAATACATATCGCCCCTAAGGTCCAAAAAACACTTTTTTGCAACAAAACACTTATGCTTACTTTGTCACAGGCTCTTCTAAAGCATGAATACAGAAAAAAAAATCATTCACAAGCAATGTGGTTATCTCATTATGAACATTAGCAAGTGGCATGTACAAGCTGCGGTTTTTCCTAAAGCCAAATTGCAATGGGTGTACTTTCTCTTGATTATTTACCCTTATGATATCATGGTCATCAATAAATGATGATACATCAGTTTGATAAGTTGAATTTCCTTCAATAAATTGAATATCACTAGGCATAATAAGAGCCACAAGTGCCATTTCGGATAACCCTATAGAAGGAAGATAACATAAGACTAGAAAAAAGATAATAAAACACCCTAATCAATTAAATGTCCTAAGATTGAATCCACTTGAGCATCTAGCCCTGTTCACTGGAGCTTCCTTCATGAATGTGATAAAGTAACATGTTTGCCACTTGACACACCTATATAAACCCGGGGCAGAGATGGTCAAGTGGTTAAGGTGTTAAGCTCTGGGCACCAAAGGCCCCGAGTTCAACACTCGCACCACTCGGGACATTTCCCAATCCCGCGGCCCACCGGCGAAACGGCGTGGGCGGCGCCATTAGCCGTGATCGTGCATAAAGTGCGTCGAGAACCACCCAATAAACAAACAACAAACACACCTATATCAACCCCAGTTCATGCACCCAATTTCCCATCTTCTCACAGAATATCTCAGAATTCAAAAATATGATGCATTGCAATTACATTACATACAATACAAATTGCAATGGTCCTCTTGAAATTTCTTTAATTTCTCTTTTGGTACCTAGGCTAATCAGGTTTCTTTGGGGAACTTGTGGTATGGTTTTACTCTGACTGGCACATGTGATGATCAGGCCTGATATTCCCATGCTTCACAGCCATTATTCCTTCCATGATCTTACTTTATGATCACCCCTAACAAGAATAGACTTACAGGGAGTGCCATAACTTTGCATTTGCACTAGTTGTATGTCAGGATGAGGACTCATGTCACCTCTTCCAGGGTGATGATAAAGCAATACAATTAATATAGCTGCAGTAATTGAGATCCTGATACATTTGTATTAATGTTGGCACGAGTTTGCAACAATTGGCATCGAAATTGATGCACTTTGGGATTTGTGATGAATGTCTTGCATTGTGTTGATTGCAAAGACAACAGTAATATTGCAAAGATACTATAAGGTGGTCCAGTATATGCATGTCACTGTATGCTGATGATATATGCATGCCACCTGGACATTTCACATGTCACATGATACCCTATGACATGTGTACCGTGACATGTCCCCTTCACTTGAACTGTATTTTGGAGCAAGTATTGGCGTGACAAAAGTGGCGATTTCAATTCAGTATGATACCTTGTCAATGCACCCATCTTGGGGTCTTCTTATGCAAAGCCTATGATTTTTACACTAGATAAAAATGGTGGATGCATTTTCAGTATCTTTTCCTTCAACTTTGTTTTGCATCTGATGTGGAAGTTTCAACATCTGGTCATATAAGGTCATTGATCTAGCTCTGGTCATAGGACCACCTCCAAAAAATGTTTCAGGATCTATAACTCATCTTGATGAAAAGGTATTGTAATGGAACTTGACATGCAAATATAATTATACAGGCATACAAAGTGTGTATCTTAGATTTCTGTTTGAGGTCAGATCAGTGACCTGAGATTATGACTAATTTTGGACCAATGTTCCTGCTTTTGTAATATGCATGTTCTAACCAGGCTTTCCCTTGGTATGCATGCAGATATATGTGGAGACGTTCCCTTTACAATTTGATTGACCTTTAAGTTAGTTAGTTCTTTGGGCTTAAGGGCGCATCGACTTCATTGGTCATGTAGCGCCCATTATTGACCTGAGGTCAGATCAATATAAAGTGTGCTAAGTGGGCAAATACTACTTAGACACCCCAGTTTTTATGGCATATTTCATGTTTGCATGACCTAAATAGTATTAAAATTGCATTGCACAACCAAAATTACCCAATGGAACCAAAACTATAAATCGCAATTAATTTATAGGTCATCCTAGGTCATTGGCCAATAGTATTTTTGGAGGGCTCATATGCATGAAAACATATTGAAATGAAGCTTACCACATGATACAATCTGGAAGTGCTTAACATATGCATGTCTTTGATTTGTGTTGGAGGTCATGTCAGTGACCTAAGGTCACTGCCTGTTTCGGCCCATGATGGACCAATGGGATTATTTCACAGCGTAATTAACTCTCAAATAGTCTGAGAGTTTAACCCCAGTTTCTGTGCTTAAGTCCAATGTTTCTGAAAACTACCATTTGGAGTCCAAAAAAGTATTTTAAAACAAGCAAACGAGGTCATTTTCGGACCACACTCATCAAGGGGCTTTCCATGGATACCCTGCTCACCTTAGTTCACAACTTATTTTAGAAGTGAGAGGTGAGCTTTAACAACTTGAATACTTGAAATTACTCAGTTTTGTTTCCAGTACTCAAAATATAGCATGTATGAGTGATGCTACAATTACCGGCGGAGCGAGTGACATGATCCAAGATAACTAGAGATAACAGGGCACTATATTCTACTTTGTGAAAGCACTGGATTCGAAGTGGTATTTGCGTCCTAATTGCAGTGAGGTATTGAGGTGTTCAGAGCTAGATACTAGAACTGGACCCTGAAGTCACTAATCAACACAGCTGAAGCTCTGAAGCTGAGAGAGAATATAAGAGAGTTTCGCTTGCATCAAAGCGTCGGGGACTACAAGCATCCCAAGCTGTCAAGCACTTTTACCAAGCTGAAGAAGAGAAAGACTGGATCACCTGCACCACTTGTAACCTGGTTGGTAAACCCTAATTACCAGAGTAAATATGTCCAGCGGACGGAGGGGACGTGGACGAGGAGGTGGTGCTCGTGGTGCAGCTCAGTCACCCCAGAGTAGTAATTCCAACCCAGGTAGTGTTGATGGCACTGGCACTGGGGACAATGGTGGGACAGCCTATGCCAATGTGGTGGCAGGTGGTGATACTTCAGCTAACACAAAGTGATCTACCTGTGATCTCACTGTTGCCCTATATGCCATAGGATGCAACAGGTGCAGCTGCTGGGTTCACCCATCAACAATGTGCCTTGGTTTATCTGAGGCGGTGGTCCAGGAAATTGTCGAACATAGAGGTGATAGCATTGCATGTATATGCACCGACTGCCGAGCTGCCAGTTCCCCAGGAGGAGGAACTGCGGTGAGTGCTGGAGCATTTGGGCAGCTGCACCAGACAGTTAAGACACTGTGTAAGGCTGCAAAGGCTCTAACTGCTCAGGTGCAGGCATTGAGTTGGTTGGTTATTGGTTTTACGACACGTCGACCGTTGAGTCATGTAGCGTCGCCAATCTCTCACGCCGATTGGTCGCGGGCGAAGAGTAGCGCCAGGTGAGACTCGAACCCACAACCTTTCGACTGTGAGACGAGCATCTTACCCCTAGACATCTTACCACTCGTCTTAGCATCTCACCCCTAGACATTGTGAGACGAGCATCTTACCACTCGTCCCCTCGGGATAAGTCGCAGCCCCATGTTAACAGGAGTGGTGTTGCTCGAATATGAGCGCAAGGCACGCGCTACGCTTCGCTCACCCCTACAAATTGTACATTGCCCGATAGCCCATGTGACGGGCTATCAGTCCACCAAATTTGATAGCTCTAGTGTGCGGCGCTCTCGGCTTGGAGGTGCCCAACTCAAAACAGATGCACGCGCCTGGCGGTCGCACGGTACGGCGCACGCGACCGCCGACCACAAAAGCACGCAGTTCCCTATGGGGCGCGTGTTTCCACAAAGTTTCAGATTCGTGCGACCTGTGGTATATGCTGTGGCCCTGGCTAACTGATCTCGACATGACCCCAGTTGACGGCACGTGGCACGTGACACGCGCAACCCAAAACCACCGCCATAGTCTGTCCCCCGTAACGGCGCATCACGTGTGAAAATGTGAGCGAAATCCGTCCGGCCGTTTTGGTACAGCATGCGTCGAAGCAGCACACACGCGCACACGCACCCCACACGCGCACACACCACACACACGCACGCACGCGCACACGCACCCCACACACACGCACGCACGCGCACACGCACCCCACACACACACACACACACACACACACACACACACACACACACACACACACACGCACGCACGCACGCACGCACGCACGCACGCACGCACGCACGCACGCACGCACGCACGCACGCATGCACCCACCCACCCACCCAAAAAACAAAATAGCATAACAGCATAGCATAAAAACAGCAAAACAGCATACAAACAGCATAGACACTCATTATAAGAAAAGAGGGCTTGCTTTTCGGTATTCCAGGGAGGGCCGATCGACAGATTTGGTGGGCAACTGGTTCAGTGTCCAGAGTGCAACCAAGAAGGGCCCTTGTGGCTCATAGTTGCACTGATCTTTTATGTCTTTTGTCTTTAACAAGGTATCTAAGTCACCATCAGCTGACTTCCAGTCAGCTGTTGATGACATTACTCAAAGGTACCAAGAAACATCTCCAGCCAGGTGCACTGAATAAACCTAGGGGTGGTGGTGGATTGGTGTTTAGGGGTGCATTGACTGCCAAGGTCATTTTGTGCCATCACCATGAATATTTCCAAGGGGTGTCAGCAAGAAATATATGTCTAGGAACCAGTTGTGGAGGGATACATTCACTGGAAATTTTCCTTTGAGGGGTGGTGGTTGAGATGGAACTTTAGATGTAGCCCTAGGGATTTCTTGCTTAGGGGAGGGTGTGCAGGTGTTATTTCATGGGCATCACCAGGGCTTTCTCTCAAAGGGATGGAGATTCAGATACCACTTCAGTGGCTCTATCCATAATTTTTGGTATTAGTGTGCCTTAAGGTGATAACAAGACAAGTTTTATGCACATTTGCCTCCATAAAGCAAACAAATTGGTTAGGTTTGGTTAGGTTAAGTTAGTTTAGGTTTTTAAGTTGGATATTTTTTAAACTAAAAAAAATTGGAGATTGTTTTTTTCTTCAAAAGCAGCTGATGTCAGGTTAGGTTAGGTTGGGTTGGGATTTTTTTATTTAAAAAAAGAAGAAAATATATTGCTTTGAAAATGGAAGGTTATGCCAGGTTATGTTATGTTGCATTTTTATTTTATTCTTTAAACATTTGTTTTTATGCTGTTACCTAACTCAAAGCTCTTTTTGGTGTTATTTTGCTCAAAACCTAAAAAGTAAAAAGTTTTGTGCAAATTTTCCTTTGCACAAAACTTTTCCAAAACTTTTAATTTCACGCCGACCAATCGGCGTGAGAGATTGGCGAAGCTATATGACTCAACGGTCGACGTGTCGTAAAACCAATAACCAACCAACAAGGTGGTTTTACAGCAGCTTTTTGCTCCAAGTTCACATGGGCTCAGGAACAAGATAGAGTGAGGAGACCTGACATAGTGATCTACATAAATTAGAAGCAATCACTGATTCAGATTCTTGCAGCAGTTTGAATAACAAAATAGTTTTTACAATCAATGCTGGTGAAATAAGTAGAATTAAACTTATGATCATGAGCAAATAACAATGTGCTTTCTGATTTTTGTTGAGACTGCACTCAGCTCTACGGCATCATGCAGCCACTGTATGACTCCCAGATGACAAATTGGCTCTATGGTTAAATTAGCAAAGGATATGGTAATAAATCAATTTTCTGAGCTGTTTACATGACAACAAAAGTACATTTCAATCAATACCAACCAAGTTTATACATCCATACCTGATACTCTCGACATGCTCACACCCCACAAATGATGAACATTCATAAAGACATGACATAAAAGATCAGTGCAACTATGAGCCACAAGGGCCCTTCTTGGTTGCACTTTGGACACTGAACCAGTTGCCCACCAAATCTGTTGATCAACCCTCCATGGAATACAGAAAAACAAGCCCCCTATTCTTATAATGATTGTCTATGCCGTTTTTAAAGATGTTCAGTGTGTTGCAACTGACATGGTTCCTGGCAGCTGGTTCCAGTGTTCTACTACCCTGTTGGTGAAGAAAGACTGTCTTAACCTTGTCCTGCTGTGATTAACTTTAATTTTGAATTGATGACCTCTAATTGCATAATTTCTGTTAAATTCAAACATTTCCGTGAGATATCCCTGTTCCTGACCATGAACAAATTTAAAAACCTCGATGAGATCTCCTCTCAGCCTTCTATATCTAAGTGAAAACATATTCAATTTCTTCAATCTTTCCTCATATGCCAGGTTGCCTATACCATTAACCATTTTTGTTGCCCTCTTTTGTACTCTCTCTAAAAGCCAACAATCTTTCTCATAACTAGGGGACCAAGCTTGGACACAGTATTCCAAATGTGGCCTGACATATGCACAGTAAAGCTTCCTGATGACCTCCTCACTTTTGTATGACATGTTCCTCTGTATTGCCCCAAGCATTCTTAGTGCCTTCTTCCTGGCTTCTTTGGTCTGTTCTGATGCCCCAAATTTTGTGTTCAAAATAACACCTAAGTCCTTCTCCTGCTGAGTCACAGATAGTACTTGGCCACCCATCAAGTATGGAGCCTTCATATGCTGCCTACCTACATGCATGACTTTGCACTTATCAAAATTAAACTGCATTTGCCATTTTTTGGACCACTTCACAAGCTCGACTAAGTCTTTCTGCAGCAAAACCTGCTCATTGTGCCCTGTTATTTCCCTAAAGATCTTCAAATCATCCACAAATTTCAAAACCTTACTGCTTAGGCCACATTCAATGCTATTCACATATATAATGAACAATAGTGGCCCCAGTACCGACCCCTGGGGAACTCCACTAAGAACATTTTGCCATGATGACTTTGTACCATTTAAAGACATAAAGACATAAAAGATCAGTGGAACTATGAGCCACAAGGGCCCTTCTTGGTTGCACTCTGTACACTGAACCAGTTGTCCATCAAATGTGTTGATCAACTCTCCCTGGAATACAGAGAAACAAGCCCCCTATTCTTATAATGATTGTCTATGCTGTTCTTAAAGATGTTCAGTGTGTTGCTACTGACAATGGTTTCTGGCAGCTGGTTCCAGTGTTCTACTACCCTGTTGGTGAAGAAGGACTGTCTTAACCTTGTCCTGCTGTGATTAACTTTAATTTTGAATTGATGACCTCTAATTGCATCATTTCTGTTAAATTCAAACAGATCCCTGAGATAACCCTGTTCCTGACCATGAACAAATTTAAAGACCTCGATGAGATCTCCTCTCAGCCTTCTATATCTAAGTCAAAACATATTCAATTTCTTCAATCTTTCTTCATATGCCAGGTTGCCCATACCATTCACCATTTTTGTTGCCCTCTTTTGTACTCTCTCTAAAAGCCAACAATCTTTTTCATAACTAGGGGACCAAGCTTGGACACAATATTCCAGATGTGGCCTGACATATGCACAATAAAGCTTCCTGATGACTTCCTCACTTTTGTATGATACATTCCTATTTATTGCCCCAAGCATTCTTAGTACCTTCTTCCTGGCTTCTTTGGTCTGTTCTGATGCCCCCAATTTTGAGTTAAAAATAACACCTAAGTCCTTCTCCTGCTGAGTCACAGACAGTACTTGGCCACCCATCAAGTATGGAGCCTTGATATGCTGCCTACCTACATGCATGATTTTGCACTTATCAAAATTAAATTTCATTTGCCATTTTTCGGACCACTTCACAAGCTCGTCTAAGTCTTTCTGCAGCAAGACCTGCTCATTGTGCCCTGTTATTGCCCTAAAGACCTTCAAATCATCTGCAAATTTCAAAACCTTACTGCTTAGGCCATTTCCAATGTTATTTACAAACATAATGAACAAGTGGTCCCGGTACTGACCCTTGGGGACTCCACTAAGAACATTTTGCCATGATGATTTTGTACCATTTAGCATCACTCTCTGCTGTCTATCTGAAAGCCACAACCCTATCCATTTTAGGATGTTACCCACAATACCATGGGCCTGAAGCTGCATCATTAACCGTTTATGCATTTAGCATATTTAGCATATTCTGCATTTAGCATCACTATCTGCTGTCTATCTGAAAGCCACAACTCTATCCATTTTAGGATGCTACCTGCAATACCATGGACCTGAAGCTGCATCATTAACCATTTATGGGGTACCTTGTCAAAGGCCTTAGTAACGTCAAGATATGCTACATCAACCTGATTTCCCTGATCAAATTGTTCTGTAGCAAAATTCAAAAAGTTCAAGAGATTTGTGAAACACGATCGCCCTTTTCTAAACCCATGTTGAGTATCTTGAATCAATCTGTTTCCTTCCAGAAAACTAACTATTCTATCCTTGATAATTGATTCAAGTACCTTGCAGACTAGGGATGTGAGGCTTACTGGCATATAGTTTCCAACTTTCCCTCTTTCTCCTTTCTTGAAAATAGGAACTACATTTGCCCTTGTCCAATCCATTCACAACACAACCCATGAGTAGGGTGCTCATGTAATGACTGATTCGCATATTGGCGTTGTATTTTGGAATATAAAATGGGTTATCAAAATTATACTAGACAAGTCTCCGACACTGTTTACCTTCCGCCACCAAACAATAATTGCTGTCAATGAAAAAGGTGCAAAAATTGATTGAAACCAATTGTTCTTAATATTAAATGCTGTATACTATAATTTTAGTGCATATCTGGAATCTTTTAGTTGAAGCCAAAAATTGTGTGAAAGGATCTAAAGCGACTAGACAGGAGAGCAAATTGCCGCTGTAAAACTGCCTACAGCCATGAAAAAGCCAATTCAGGGGCATCACCAAGGATCAATCCTGAAGTGTGCTGCTTCAGATGGAACCTACCTAGGTAGGTAGTTAGGTAGGGGAAGAGGGGGGTTCTGAACACTTAAGGCATTATGCAACAAATAGCTCTACTGTTGCTTCTGTATGGCTGAACCAGTAATTGTACTGTGTTTACTGAACACAAAAATAAACAAGCTATTCATATTCAAACAGTTCCTTTCGATGAAAATCCTCTAACCACTTGCAAAGAGCAACTTTAAAACAGATGATTATTTTGTAGTGGTGTGCCATATTCTGAACACAAAAATGTTGTTGTGCAGGATTACCTCACTGTAGCTGTTGTGGTACAACTGTTGTGTGATACAACTGTTGTGGTGGTACTGTTGTAGTACAAATTATTAGTAGCCACTAAAAAATGCTGGTGTAATTGCAAACAAATATTGAAAGTCACTTCCTTATGGCTTCCTTAAGCCAACTGCTCTTGGAAGCCTAAAATGGTACCTGTGAACTTTGCAAGCTCCATACACAAAGAATAGGTAGAACTATGTGATCAGACCTTCATATTTTGGTAGAGCCAGGTTCATCATTTATGAATACTAGGGTGGGAATTAAGGCACTTCTTAAGAGATTTTATCTCTGAAAACATTTTTGCACTCCGGGTTCATACTGGATAGGATGGGCTTTACATGAACTCCGACACAAATGTGGGAACAAAGATATCAATAAAAACAAACAGAACGACACCCAAAAAAAACGCTGGTTATTCCACTTACGGTCACCACTCAAACTAATCACTTTTTGTAGCAGTCAGCAGCCGGACCACATCTTCACACACTCCATCAATCTCAACCACCAGAATTGCCGACAACGTGCCAACAGCAACTTGCAGGATGATGTGCATGTGCACTTAGAAAACTGTTCTCTGGCTCTGGAGCCACGTCTCGGAATACTTGCGTTCCTCCCACCCTATAGTGGGAAACTTTGCCAGTTTTAAGAGACGTTCTCCGGAGTCCCGGACACCACCGATCAGAATTGGCTGTGTTAGCGTTTTCTGTTCTGAAATCTGTCTGTGAACCAATCAACGCAAGGTATTTTGTATATGACATCATAACCATTAGCAACTTTGAACACATGGTTAACAGTGTCCACACAAGTTAACAGTAAACACAAGACCTTGACTGATCCTTTGCTTTGATCACATCCAACTGTGGCGTGTGCGGTAGCAGAGTTGCGTTCGTATTACGTGGGAAATTGGCTGCATAGGTAGGTATGTGCTCTGAGCTGAGGGTGAAGTGTGAAGTATTTTTGTTTGTTTTTCATATGGCTAGCCTTGTACTGAGACCAACAGTGAAAGGAAAATGCATTTCTCCTGTGAGTTATAAGAAACAAAACAGTGCCGATTATTACGGGTCACTGCCGGGCGGTGCCATCCATTGTTTGCTTCTTTGTTCGTATGTGTTGGCATTTGATTTGACCAAAAATGAGAATGACATTACTTATGCATATTATGTAGGTACCTACTGATTTAGGTTTTTCTGGTCGGTTACTGGTAAACAGATTCCATGCATAAAAATAATGTCCATGAAAATGTACTCCGGAAGAAATCGGTATGCACTCTGACTCCCAACCCGGAAAGTAAGTTTCCCACTCTGATGAATACCACCAACTTTTTGTTATTTATGCACTGAACATGATGTGGGAGACGTCCAAAGGTAGGTGTTCAGGAAACAACATGTTCAGATACCCTCTCTTCCCCTACATCACATAGGCAGGTAAGTATGATGAACCAAAACCTGATCAAACACTAATATACAGATATATCTAAATTCAGCCAGGCAAATAGGTGCTACCAACCGAAACCAAGTTTGTTCTCTCAATCTTAGCACATACCTGGATGATTGCAAGTCCAAATATGATGGTAGATAGACGCCTTCCCAGATCAGGATAGCCTCTCAATCCAATTTCTTCAGATTAAAATGCTAAAGCACATATGTGCCGCCACAATGCGTGAACCCAGGTGAAGATCACAGCATGGGTAATCTCTTATCCGTCCACATGTAGGCTTCCACTAACCAACAAGCAAGATATAATCATTATGCATGCTAGCTACACTCAATCACACACCAGCCCCAACTTGTGCAGCAACATACCGCTCGTCGCATTCGTCACTGCAGTACCCCTATCGCAGATTTATTAAAGAACGGGTACACCCAAGTTTAGTATATTCTCAGATCTAGTATATAGCGTGCCTTGGTGACGTCACAGCTAGAATATGCGATATTTTACTAGAATGTGGTGGATATCTGGCGGATTATAGAATTCTATAGTAGAATATTCCGAATCTAGCAGATTCCTGGAAATTGGCGATAAAGTGCCGCAACCGCTGCATAAACTTCACGTTCTTTATTTTTCTTAATTTTCGATACATTTTCATTAGAAAAGAGCATATGGTACTATGGCATGCTTTACTTTCCCCTGTATTCAGCTGACACGAGAAAGCAAAGGATGACATGAAAAAGAGTACAAAGAATGAGAAAGAACGTTCAATTTCATTTCACAGCAGCTTCCTTTTCTGCCGAAGCTCGACGCAAGGCTGGCCTTGAGGGCCAGCCGGTCGTCATGGCAACGACTTAGGCCGGCCGGAAAAAGGCCGACTCCGCCCTCCGGGAGTCGGCCGGCCGGTTTTGTGTAGTGTCCTCATTTACCGGCAAGGAAACATACTTTTTCGGTGTGATAGGTAAAAGTAAAAACTATCTGGATTCGTGTGTAGAACTCTTCAGGCATTTGCATGGTATCAAATTTTCTCATGTACAATTAAAATTTCCTGCGTAAAGCCGTGGCAAATATTGTCCATTTCGGCTTGAGACGCACGCAAAGTGCTCCCGAGTATCGCCTTGTCTACGTCACAGCCCCGGAACAACTTGCCCCCCAGGGTTGCAAAAACCCGCGAACTCGCAAACCCGGGTTTGCGTGACAGTTTTTGTATTTTTCCCTACGAAAGTGACAGAACAGAGCGACGGCGACGTGTTTATTAACTGCGTAGCATCGTGAAAAATAATTTCGCCAGAAATGTAGCCTCTTGACACCACCAGAAAAAAACGATTTGACATGACTACATTCGCGTGTTAAAAGAGTTTCATAGAATCCGTCAACACATTTCAAACATCCTTCAGAGCTTCCTTTTTATACCAGGTTTTTATACCAGATCTGCGAACTTTCGTGACAATTGTCATGCCCGTTGGAAATTCCCATTGGCAATCGAGAGAGTTTGCGAAATTTTTCCAAGAGTTTGCAGAATTTTGTCACGGCGTGACTCGCTGCGGAAGTTTTCCTATGACGCGGAGGTGTGGGTAATTCTTCAGACAGTAAATATTATATTTGAAGGGCCTTTTTTATTCATAGTTGTTGAGGAACAGTGCTGGTGATGGAGAAGGGTGCGGGAAAAGTGAAAAGGGTAACACCATCAAGGCTGAAAAGACAGTGCAAGTACTGGAAGTCTTGTCAGTACAGGGGACAGCAGTGATCATTTAAAGTTCACTTTAAAGCTGTGCACCCAGGCAAAGAAGTTGAGTTTGCGGATAAAGACAAGGCATTTGGCCCTGAAGGGCGTTGGTCATGCTGGGTGAAGAGACCTGTGGAGGATGTGGAGAAGCCAAGGCAACAACAGCAGTGCATGGATACAAGTAAGCTTATTAATACATATTATTAACTATTAAGTGAGGGTAATCATGGGACAGTTGCCACATAACGATATGCCAAATGTCACCTTAGGATCTAGGAATTTAGTAGGGAAAGGTGGGTATTTTGGGTATTCATTTAGCAGGTGACACACATTGGGAAATGTCACATTTATTGATTTCCCAAGGTGGGGCTAAAACCTAACATAACCTGACCTAACCTAACCTAAACTGACCTAACCTAACCCCTAACCTAACCTAAAGCGTACCCTAAACCTCCTAATCTCGGTAAAATTTTCCCAAGATGTGAACATTTCCCAATGTGTGATGCCTGCTAAATGAATACCTTTGGGTATTCATTTAGCAGGCATCACACATTGGGAAATGTGCACATCTTGGGAAATTTTTACCAAAGATTAATGGGTTTAGGGTAGGCTCTAGGTTAGGTCAGTTGGTATCGTACGAGCAGGTGTCACACATTGGGAAATGTCACATTTCCAAATTTCCCAAGGTGGGCCTAAAACCTAACATAACCTGACCTAACCTAACCTAACCTCATAGGCCTGGGAACAGGGGGGCAGGGGGTGGCTTGCCCCCCAACTTTGGGACCGGGGGCGTCACCCCCCCCCAAATTTCAGATAATTTTAAGGCACCAAGGGGGAGAGGGCTGCAGCCCTCTCCGACTGACCCTAGATAAATCCCGACTCAGAGTCTCCAGCCTCCCGAACTTTAAAATCGTTCCCGGGCCTCTGCCTAACCTGACCTAACCTAACCTAACCTGACCTAACTAACCTAAACTGACCTAACCTAAACCCTAACCTAACCTAAAGCCTACCCTAAACCCCCTAATCTTTGGACAAATTTCCCAAGATGTCAACATTTCCCAATGGTGTGACACCTGCTAAATGAATACCCCCTAATCTTCGGTAAAATTTTCCCAAGATGTGAACATTTCCCAATGTGTGATGCCTGCAAAATGAATACCTTTGGGTATTCATTTAGCAGGCATCACACATTGGGAAATGTGCACATCTTGGGAAATTTTTTCCAAAGATTAATGGGTTTAGGGTAGGCTCTAGGTTAGGTCAGCTGGTATCATACGAGCAGGTGTCACACATTGGGAACTGTCACATTGATTGATTTCCCAAGGTGGGGCTAAAACCTAACATAACCTGACCTAACCTAACCTAAACTGACCTAACCTAACCTAAACCCTAACCTAACCTAAAGCCTACCCTAAACCCCCTAATCTTCAGTAAAATTTTCCCAAGATGTGAACATTTCCCAATGTGTGATGCCCACTTGTACGATACCAGTCAGTTTAGGTTCAGTCAGGTTAGGTTAGGTTAGGTCAGGCTGGGATAGGTAGGTATTAGCCCCACCTTGGGAAGTCAATAAATGTGACATTTCCTAATGTGTGACGCCTGCTAAATAAATACTGTATTTTGTACCACTTAAGCATTAACATTGGTATTCATTTAGCAGGCATCACACATTGGGAAATGTCACATATCTTGATTTTCCAAGGTGGGGCTAAAACCTAACATAACATAACCTAACCTAACCTGACCTAAACTGACCTAACCTAAACTGTAACCTAACCTAAAGCCTACCCTAAACCCCCTAATCTTTGGACAAATTTCCCAAGATGTGAACATTTCCCAAAGGTGTGACGCCTGCTAAATGATTACCTTAATATTACCTAGCTGGGAAATGTTCATGTGTATCTTGTAATACATTTATGAACATACAGTTCAACATACAGGCGCGGTGTGCGAGTGTTTCGTGTGCCCACTATGGTGGTGTCGGATGAACATAAACATGTATTTTTTGTGTGGCTTGCTTGTGCGTTTCTCTATTGTTACAGTGTCTTGCTGATTGTGGAAGTGAGTTCCAGGTGCGGATGGCTCCGTGAGTAAACCGCTTATGCGTGGTGGCGA
Organism: Ashinkailepas kermadecensis; assembly: GCA_034440615.1. Taxonomy (NCBI): domain Eukaryota; kingdom Metazoa; phylum Arthropoda; class Thecostraca; family Neolepadidae; genus Ashinkailepas; species Ashinkailepas kermadecensis. The sequence goes on from JAOTOM010005089.1 coordinate 914,038, forward strand.
GGCGCGGTGTGCGAGTGTTTCGTGTGTCTACTATGGTGGTGTCGGATGAAGACGAAGTGCGTGTTTTCCAGGCGGAAACTTCATGTCTGCGTGATATAAGTTATTTGTTCAATTGTGGCCCGTCGTCGATGTGGATGAATTTGTGGATTGCGCTGCAGTCATGGATCGGAATGAGCTGGTCAAAGCGACCAACCCAAAGCCCGTCGAGCGGGAGTGGCATGTTCGTTCTTTTCAAGCCAGTGGCAATGCGCACTCGTATTTCGCACTGTTCATAGTATGATATCAGTTCATCTATAATATGAATCCGTAAAGATGTCCGCAGACCTGGTGATGGAAGAGAGGCCAATCAGAAGCTTGCCTGTCCACTGACTGCATGGAGTTATTGGTTGTCAAGTTTGAGCGCTATTTTTGCGACCTATATGGCACGATATCAATTTCGGGCAAATGGGTATAAAATTGTGAAACTGGTGACATATCAAACATTATTGGAGGTGACCTCACTATACCTGCAATACCTCGGTGAGATGAAATGACCTGACCTTTAAATGTTCACATATCATTTCAAATTTATTCCCGGAAAGGTGTACCAATCTCGCGGTGCTGCGCGCCACCGTTTTTTTCGTTAACCCCGAAAAACCTTAGAGGGGGGTCAAACATCCCGCCCCCAGCAGGGCGCGGGTTAAATACGCAATTTCAATTTCCTGTTTAACCCGGCAGGCGGTGGGTCTCTCAGCCATCTTCCAGGCGGTGGGGGGGCATTTTTTTGCCCCCCTTTACTTTTTTCACGATATCTCCTAAACGCTTGGCAATAGCGACACGAAATTTTGCACACGGTAAGATGAATATCTAGGGCATGCATGTGTCAAATTTTGAGTGTGTACTAGGTCAGGTCAGGTCACAGTAAGGTCAAAGGTCAAATTATAGGATGATTATTTTATCCAAGTGCAACCGATGCTTATAAATCAGGCAAACCTTTAAAATGTCTAAGACATACCTTTACAGTGTTATCCAGAGGTCTTAGTTTAAA